>JSYX01000274.1:0-44623 GCA_000787465.1 Thermomucor indicae-seudaticae
GAAGTGTGGACAGACTTTTTGGAAGGGAGTGTATGACACTTGTTTCTTTCCCGGAAGATTGTAGACCGTATACACGTTAGATTCGTTCTTGTGCTGGCTGTAGACGTGGTGAGCGCTGATTCACTCGTTTTGAAAGAGAAGGAGTGGGGAGACTGTCGAAGTTATGACAGTGACCGTAAACGACTGGGTGGATATGCTGGTCCACAAAGACCTCTCTAAGCGCCATTATTCCGACACGCCGAACTATGCAGTGTAAGTAACTACAACTACGAATTAATATGACGTTGTTGCCTTCTTCATCGCCTGCTTCGATATGTATTACTAATTACGGTATCTATTTCCGCAACCTGCGAAGAAGTAATTGTCGCCGCATAAATCCAACACTGTTACATATAATGTCCCTTTCTTCCATCGGCAATCAATGTTGAAAGCAGATCAATCACTGCTGTCGATGGTGAACACATCCCGTTCCATAAGACATAAAGTATTGACTCAAGAAACGCAGAGTGCCATGTTTATTGAATGTCCAAGCATCCAAACAATTCACCTTGGAGTGAAGCTCAAACAGACACAAAGGAAAAGATATTTTTATGATCTGGGCTTCTCCTTCTTCTCCTTGTACAGAGCAAGAAGAGAGACACCGGCAACCTTGACGACCTTGAAACGGACACCGGGAATATCACCAACGGCACGACCCTTACGACCGAAACCGGCAATGAGGACTTCATCGTTTTCATCGACGAAGTTCAAGCAACCATCGTTGGGGACGAAGGCAGTGACCTTCTTGCCGTTCTTAATGAGCTGGACACGAACACACTTACGAATGGCAGAGTTGGGCTGCTTGGCTTCGACACCACTATAAAACGTGGATCAGATTTCACTTCACTAGACTAATGCCGAATTCTAAAACTCACATCTTTTCGAGCACAATTCCCTTGGCGTGGGAAGCACCAGCGAATGGCGAAGAACGGAAAGCGGTACCGAGAGCACGCTTCTTGTATTGCTTATCGGCCCAGCGCTGTTCACGGCGGTGCACACGAAGCTTGCGTGCTGCGTTCAAACCTCTAGGTTGTCCCTTACCTATCACACGACAACAATGATCGTTAGCATGCCGAGACCTGTGCATTGAAAATGTTCCATCCATCCATGCCCTGTTTTTGAGAGCGATCGAGTAGCCAGTCCCGAATGACGACCGGTGTATCTTCCCGACAGCATTCAAACGCATTGGTCAGCAGCACCCCAACTCTTTGACATTCGGTCGCTGGATCGTTTCCGCAGATAAACGGATGGATGGATGGATTGTAGTCTACGTACCCATGATGGATGGATTTCAAAAGAGGAAGTTCCTCAAGTTGCCCAGTGTCTGGTGTTAAGTCCCCTCCCCCTCTCGGTCGCTCAGCCAATTTTCGGTAGAATAATTATCCTTTAGGAAAGCCATGACAACCGTCCTCGTCAGTTCACTTTAACAAACTCGTATCTTGATCAAGGAAAAGTATCTGATTCTTTCGTAACGTAACTCGAGATCTCTTTGTTTTGGCTCTCTCAACAGCAACAAACGACTAAGAACTCAAGGCTAAACTGTTGAGCTATCTATCCGAAGCTTCATATTTACAGTGACCGCTCGATATAGTGATCACTTTCCAATTCCACCAACTTTGTTCGCAGATAAATATCATTAAATCTATATAGTTATTGTAGTGATCACTTTTTGGGTCCACCGGGGTGATCACTACTATATCGAGGGGGCACTGTAGAGAGATGGCAATTGATGAACACCTATTGCGACCTCCTGTATAATCGCAATGTAACGGAATGCTACTATATGGGCTGACATGGAATTCTCCTGAATCAGCTTTCTCGATCGCTTAAAGTTGTAAGGTACCCGGAAGAACGCTTCCTGTTGGTTTCATTCGTACAGGCATCGCTCTTTCTCATGAAGCATATGCTGCATAAAACATTTTGAGAGCCGTTCATGCAAAGATATGACGCTACGTAGGCATTATCAACCTTTTTTCCAGCATCGAAAACCGGGTATCGAAAAGTCACCGAAAGAATGGATGGAGACATGGTACAAGAGTTTATGCCATGCACCGTGCTTCGTTGTCAAATATGACGTTATTCTTTATTCTTCCACGTAGAAAGGTTTCATTTTTCTTCATATTCAGGGACCCATGATGTACAATCAGGCATAATTTTTTGCTCATAAATTTGAGGGTTGCAGCCTCTGACTTCTTTAACCAAAAGCGGTAGAAAAAGGGAATGTTCTTTGGCAACCGTTTAGACTTTATGCAGCTTTAAACTCCTCAGCATAACTTTGATTTGCGCATGAACGTCGTCATAACAACGTCAAAAAGTTCAAAAGTGTATATATGCAGCACTTGTGACACATCCTAAGCACAGTTTTTACTGACTGTCTTCTTCTTTTTGTAAAACAACTGAACAATGTCTTTGACTACCTGGGGTGCTTTTGACGACTTTGATCGTCGCGTAAGCCAAATGCTCGACCGTTTCTGGGACGTAGGCGACCGCTGGACAGACCGCTGGGGCAGAACCCGTCCCTTGAGCGACCGCTTCGATGTTGGAGTAGGCCATATCCATCCCCGCGTTGAAGTTACCGAAAACGACAAGCAGTTCAACGTCCATGCCGAGTTGCCTGGCGTCCGCAAGGAAGATATCCATGTCGATGTCGAAGGTGACACCTTGACCTTCACTGGCGAGAGCAAGCAAAGCAACGACTACAACGATCGTAATGTTCGCTACTCGGAGCGCCGCTACGGAACTTACTCGAGAACACTTCCGGTTCCCGCCAATGTGGACAAGGACAAGATCCAAGCTTCCTTCAAAGACGGCGTCTTGGAATTGTCGCTGCCCAAGAGCAAGACGGCTTCCTCGAAGAGAATCACTGTCTCTTAAAAATGTCATCTTCAAAAAAATATTTGTTGTAAAGACAAATAGCAGTAGTTTTGAAAAATAGGCAGTGAAATAAAATGAGCTTTGCTTATTTGAATGTAAACAGGGAAGTCTAGTACTAAGGATGTTAGTGGGGTTTACCTCGGGTAATTACTGCATAAGAAGGGAATTTTACAAAGAACAAGAGGATGATACAACAAAAGGAAACATTATGCGATGATTTTCTCTACTACTTCGCTAGCAAGTTTTGCATTCTGCAAAACGTTTGTGGATGAAGCACCAAACGTTGGATCACCAAGCGCGGAAAATCCCAGCTCTTCCAGCAGCACCTTTTGGCTACGCTTGTTCTTGGCCTCGCCAAACACTGGGTCTGAGCAGGCTGTGATCAGGATTGATTTGACTGACTCTATAATGGGTTGTGTCTGGCTGCTTGCAAGGATTTGATTCATTGTCGGGAGTAGAGTGTCGTAGACGAGTGCAAAGACTTCAGGTATTGCCACAGCAGCTTCCGCAAGTAGCCCATAGATGAAGAGTCGTTCAGACTCATTGTCTGCCGAGTTGAGTTGGGTTGCTAACAGAGAAATCAACAAGAGTGCTGTCGTATTATCTGGTATATCGAGCCGGTCAAAGATACCGTAATATGTCTTGCTCACTTGACAGTTATCGATCTCTACATCTTCGAGACCTGCGAGTCGCAGCAATTCGCGCAAAGCTTCATTCTTGGCCGCTGTGGGTAATAAGCCTGCCACGTAACCCAAAGTACGCGCTTCAATGATGTCGTCGTTGCTATTTTGCTTGCATTCGATGTCCAAGAACGTCGTCAAACCCTGGTAAATGGTATCTTTTGCATTGCTATATCGTAACCCTTTCATAAACGTGCCGGCCACCGCGAACGAAAAGTGCGTCTCAAAGTCCACTCCGCACAAACGATCGAGCTGTCGACTCACGTCTGCCATCGGCTCGCGAGCTGCAAGTAAGACATCCACAACGGCATCACCCACGAAGAATTCATCCGCATCCAAGGCTCTCAAAACTGCCTGAAGCAATTCGATAGCCATGATGAAAATCGGACCATGGTTTACTTGAACGAGTGCGATAGCCACCCAGAAGAGTTGTAATAGGTAACGAGAGTCACCAGGTAAACTCTCCACGATGTTTTTCAGGCACATCATGATGCTCAGTACCAGGTTCGGATCAGACTCGTTAAAGATAGCAAGCGCACCCCGCAGTGCCACCAAGATCTGATAAAGCAAATCATCGTCGATTTCCTCTCGACCAAGGCAGCCCAGGACAACAAAAGCACGGGGTTGTATCGCAGGATTGAATTGGAAGGCTGTGCTTGCTACCAAGCTCATCCAACGTGCTCGCCATACGTTTGCAACATCTGCCCTTTGCATTAGTATAATTTTCTCCCTTTACTGTTATACTCAATATAGCCGTACCTATGGACGGGGCTCCGTATTGCAGTACTTCCAATAGATGGTTAACAATAGTTTCCAAGGATGAAAGGTGAATAGGTTCGGAAATATCATTTAGCGTCTCCGGTGTGATGGTAAAGGCGTTGGCGTGAGGTTTCAGAAGACCAAACAAAAGACGGGATTTTGAGTCAGATAATTCTGTAAGCAATAACTGAAGTTTCTTGATGTTTCCTTCATTGAGTGGCATAGATGTGCAGAGGGATTGAACGATATTGGCCACCAGTCCATGGACAGAAGCGCGGACAATAGTCGGACCGACACCAACAACGAGTGATATGATGTGGAAGATTTCTGGTACATAACTTTTAACAGGTCCACGGTTGTTGAATGATAGCATAAGAATGAACCGAAGCAGCACAGCGATCTCCGTCCAAGTCGGATGATCCGTAAGAACCCTCGTAGGTTTGAACGATGTCTTTTGTAAGACTTTCCGTAGCCGAGAGATGACCTTCCCGCGTACTGCGACATTGGACAACGTTACAAATGTGTCAGCCATGGCTTCCGCTTGCGGTGAACCAACACCATGCTGGTTAGAAAATAAGATAAACGAGTCGAGCACCAGGTTAAGGATATCGTCTATTTTGCCGATAGTCTTCCATATCTTGGCTTGCACTAACTTGTACATCTAACATGATGGCGATAGTTTTTAGCTTATCAGTGACTATGCGCTCTTTACGGAAGAGCAAATACTTACATCGGTCCGAGCAACTGTGAGATCAATCAATAAGCGTAGTACCTCCTTCGTCTTTGCAACGTCACTCGGTGAGCCCCGACAGAAAAGTGCAAGATTAGGTAGCCAAGGCGTCATGTAATCCAAACACAGATAACGAAGGGGCTCGCTGGATTTGTTGAAACCGACAAAGCACTCGCTCAAGAATTCCAGCGTGAATCCAGGCTCCGTTGCAGCAAGTTTCTCACTAATGTTCACGATAAAGCCAGTACTATTAGCAGGCAAACAGAGGTCTAATAAATGTAAAGTATTATATGAGCACTGTGTCATCCGTCGCATTCAAAAATAACGCAATTTACCTTTGGCGTCTAGGAGCTGCTTTCCAACATCAAAGTTAAATGTCATACAAAGGGCATAAAGCAAATTGTATGCGGCTAGACGTAAGTTTGGATCATCGCTACCGATATTGAGAAGAGCCATGTTAAGCAGCCTGCCAGGTACATCGTTTGGTCGAATGGTACGCTCGGACAAGTTGGTAGGCTTTGACATCTCATATCTGCGTTTACTGTGCTTAATCGCCTATAATAAAATGCGCGTCTCAGTTGGCATATGATCTTCAGATCAGCCTGTTATCATTCTACGTACTGCAACCATAGAATCTCGCTTAGGTGACGAAAATGTGATTTGGGATTTGCCCTTGTTATACTTGAAGCTCAACTCCTGACCATTTTCCGTCTCACGACCGTGTTGTCCGAGTGTGATATCCTCAATGTCTGACACGTGGAAGACGTCGTTGGTCACCGCGCTCACGTTATACAGGAGTTCCTGCTTTCGCACAGTCATGACTTGAATATATTCAGTTCCGACTTTTACGGTAACCGGAATGTGGGCCTTGAACTGAGAAACTCGGTTGACGGGGAAGAACACAGCACTTGGCTCGGTCTCCAAACCCGCTAATGTTAAGAAAGAGAGTTAGAAAGCCTTGAAATACATATCGTTGCTGCTCAAACCGTACTTGTTGACTTTGGTAAGCGAATGTCTGATGCATTTATATGCTCTTGAAGTTCCACTAGCGTCACAGCAAACGATATCCGCTTGTTGATCTTGTGCGTCACAGGTCGCGGCAACTTCTTTATATACTTGCGCAAATAGGAGTTCGGGTTATAGATATGAATCATAGCCACATTGTCGTAGACATCAAAAGGCAAAAGTTGTAGTAACTGGCTGATCCATTGATTGGGTATCTCGTTGGCAGGACCGAATTGAGTCAAGTCAATGACAACTTCGCAGGATTTGTTTGCGACACGTTCCATAGACTTTAATACATAGCATAATAAGTGAGCAGCAGTGATTCGTCTGTGGTCACACAATAGATGGGCGAGAGCTTTACCTGAAGGACAAAGTAGATAAGAAGTTCAAAATCAATGCTGTCTGCAACAACATTTCGAGCAATAAAGTAGAATACGGGACGTCCAGCTTTTGACACACCACTTTCATAGAATATGTTCTTGGACACTATGCTTTCTACACTGCGATGACTGTTCCGACGCATAAATTCGGCGTAGAGTTGGTTAGCAGCCGCAAATTTGTAACTACGCAATCCGCTGAATTCCTGCTTTGGCAACTCTGGTGGGCGTCCGAGCTGCGCTAGGAGGTTAGCAAATTTGTCGAAAGATCGCTTCCATGCAGTCATTGAATCCTGGTCGCTAAATTGTCGAAGTCGTCGGGTTGCAAGGTCGCGCGATATACGCTCCATATTATCAGACAATACTCGGTGGAGCATAGCATAGTCTTTTTCGTCCATGTGGCGCATCTCCCCTTGATCGTCACCAGCCACAGCAGGTGGAACTTTTGAGATTTCCCGCAAGAAACTGGTTACTTTGTAGATATTGCTGGTAAGGAAGTCATTGAGAACAATCATGTACGTTTCCTTGGCTCCAAATAGCACGTTATTGGCGAGATTCTGAATGACTTTTGTTGCTATAAGGTGTCCTCGTTTCATTTCACGTGATACAGCTGCACTGCATTTGATAAGCCCTTCTGACTCTGGTGACACAATTGCTGGGCAGAAGAACCGTAAAAAGACGAACGCGCCCAAAGCAGTGTGCATTGCCTCAGGAAATCTCTTGAGTACTGCGTTGAGGATGCAATGGCAAACTTCGCGGAATATTCTGAATAGCGGTCGGTTATTAGCCCGCATTATGCGAAACAAGAGTCTTTACTAACCTTGGTGCTTCGCTTGCTGAGGCACAGATGGCATTAAGAAACATTTCCGTGGCGTTCACGACGTTCTGTTTGTTCTTGGAAACATCCTCTCCCGGACCAGCTTTTGAAGGATCAAGCTCGAAAGTCTTTTCCTCGGGTGGCTTTTCCGCTAATTTTTGGAATACTGGTTGTAGGACGGATCGCATATAGTCTGCCCCATAGTTCTTTGCAAATACGGAAAGCAAACGTGTTGCGATACTCGTCTTTCGGAAAAGATCCGTTTCGCTGGCTTTTTTTTGTGAATTAAAGTTAACGTTATATTTTGACCATGTGCGTTACAGTTTACTTACTAGTGTTATTGACTTCCTTCTCAATGACAGCCTCAAGAAGAACAAGCGTCTTATTGCGTGACGCGAAACATGCCAGCAAGACGTTAGCTACTTCGTCAATGTCCGAGGAAGGGCATACGTCACACAATGATAATGCTACGTTCAAATCAAACTCAACCAGCATCTGTGTTCCCGCCTCCGTTAGGCTCAATTGATACATACGCTTCGGCAGAGCGCTACACTTACGTCGATCAGTTTCTCATAACGGTCGGTCATCACTGTCTCTGCGAGGGTTTCAAATTCTGTTCCTTGGTTCAGGATATTTGTCAGCACCTGCATAAATGCGGTACGAGTCCGAGTATCTTCGTGGTAACCCATGGACAAAGAGTATTTCAACCCTGCATCAACATTGGCACTCAACAAGTTGGACATGGCGAGAATTGTGTAGTGTTTCAGTGGTGCTAAAGCGGTTGCGCTCTCCTTATTCTGCCATAAAGTTAGTATATAACCATTGGTTTACTGACGCAGAGGGACTTGCCTTGTTGACGAGCATAACCTCTTGGCTACGTAAATCATGTGTATTCGATTCGATCTGGAAATATCTCCTTCATAAGTAAACCATTGATAACAATGTGATAACCCACTCGTACGTACTTCTGATATACGGCATCTGTTTAGCAGTTTCAGGAAGAATGTAAAGTACTTGTAGAATATCCTGCTTTTCACTTGAGCTGCGTCTGTTTCGTGAACTGGTTCTGATGGTTGAAGTGGTAACTGCTGTAACAGAACCTCTATCGTTTTCAAACATGCCAAGTCCAAATCGCTTTGTAACTTTTCGATCTGTGTTGACTCTGTCGGATTGAATTGGGTGTTCTCGGGTTTGAGAGCAAAGTCACTTGTCCATTCCACAATGATCTCCAATAGCTTGTTGCGCAGCCGAAACTCCTGTCGAAGCGTAATCCGATCTTTTCGGGCCATTAGAACTTCACAGAGCTGACACATCTTGATTTTTATCTTCATGGATTGCTGATTGCTACCGAGTTTGTTGAGGTATTGCGCGTATTGACTGATAAGGCCACTAAAGTCGACGGTGAACAAGTTATCCACGGTATCGTCCATACGATCCAGCACGAGCTTCAGCACCGAGATGGCTTGCTCGACAAAGAGTGTGTATCGTGGGCTGCAAATAGGATCGTGATCTGCTCCAAAGCACTTGGCCAAGGTGTTCTCCAGATGTCTGAACATGATTGGATATAGCGTTGGAGACAGATCAGTGCCCAATATTTCTCTCACCCATTCACGAACAATGACATTATCGCAAATCAGTAGCTCGACCATTTCCATTACGAACTTATCCACCATGGCAGCAGATTCTGTAGGCGCAGACATACGACGATAGTTCGTTTGGGACTGGTCAGCGCGAGTTCGTGGTATAGGTGACGTCGGGGAGGAAGGCGAAGATGAAGTGTCGGCCATAAGACACACACCGCCCAGCGACGCTAGGAAACCAGCATAATTCAGCCATTCGGACGAGCGGTCATCGTCGATACCATCCATTCGTGTTGTAGTGGATATCTGACTTGAAGATCCCGGAGTTGTAAGATTTTGGCGAATGGGATTGCTGCGTAGCTTGTCGTGCCATGCAGGTCCCTTCTTCGAAACATCGACAGGGTCATCCTTCTGTTCGTCATACGATCGCGTTATAGATGGGGTCATATATTTCCATCGCTTCCATGCTTCTTCCCATGCTGCAAGGTTTCCCGGCGCATAGTGCGTCATCATACGTAACAGTCGACGTATACGCTTTTGCTGTGATTTACGGCCCGCAATGATACCAGTGTTGGACGTCAACTCAATGTAAACTGGAAGATTGTCTACTATCGTCAATGCCTGCTGCTGAGGGTCTTCGGCGACATCAGTTAGCTGGGCCTCAACACATATATGACCAAAGCACGCGATAGCTCCAGAGCATATATCTGGATCTGCTGAACAAAGCAATACAAGTAAGGCAACTTCCAAGCCAATGGAAGCCTGCCAACGTTCACGGACATCAGAGCCATTCGTTGCAATATCCTTCAAAAAAATTCATTATTAGCACTAGAGCTATAAGAATCGAAATAACGTCTAGGGATCATACCTGATGCAGCCGTAAGAATTCGTTTCGGAATAGCAACAATCGTCCCAAAAGGTCCAACAGCTTCTTCAATCCTTCGTCCCGCTCTCTTGTATCTAGCAACTGTTTCGCGAGCGTAAACACCACTTGAGACGAAATTTTCCAGAAGCATTCCATAAATCGATTGGAAGGGCCCCAAGCCATGATATAATCAGGAGCGTGGAGTTTTATCAAACACTCGGCTGCTGCATCCCGTACGATTGGTCTATGATCTCGCAGACAATTCGTAATTGCGACCATGACATTTGCGTTTTGTTCAAAGCGATCCTCGTTGTCGCCCTAATTAAAAGCAGATAAGTTGTTCGATCCTTGATTGTCTTCCATTAGACTTGTAATATTAAGCTTACCAGAATGGCCAACTTTGGATCTGTCTGGTATAAGCGCAGCATATCCAAGACGAGCTCACATCGCTCGCTGCATATAGCCCGCACATCTCGCTTCCCCCTCTTGTCGGATGATGGTGGGTTAATGATAGTCTTGCGTGCAGGTGCCGATGAATTTTGACTACCCGTTTCTGATTTGGATGGGTCGCGGTTGACAAAGTCCAGGAAAAGCTTACGCAGAGGACTGCATAAGGATTCGTACAACGAAGAGAAAGGAGGGTTCCATGGCAATCTATTATTTTCTTCGGCGGCCAGCGCCAAGCATGCCTTGACAAGACTCATTTTGAAAAGCGTAGGAGCCTTTTCATCCAAACAAGCAGGGAATAGACCGTGCATCACACTGCGCGGGTTCAGTCGGAACATGGCCACAAGGCAATCGGCCAAAAGACACCGGTGATCGATAATGATACCGAGGTTACCCATTAGACTGTCGGCAATCAGAGGTCGCGCAGGGTCAAAGAGCTTTTCTTTCAGCTCGTTTTCAATGTCGGGCACGATATGGCGAAGAGCGGATGAGTCGCTTTTGGACACATAAGTCGCAGCTTTGCAGATGTCCACGTAGCAAATAGCGGCTAGTTCAGCCATCCGGGTTCCCCTCAGCGACTTCTTCAAGGCACTGAGGAATATTGTCTGTTCCAACAGGGACATTATTAATTCCATAACCATTAGGTTTGTATGTGTGAAAACAGTACCTTTTTGTTTTGCACGCCACGACTTTCTGACAGCGCAGACGCAAACAACACATCTGGACATAGGATCAGAAGCATTGTCTGCAAAGGCCACAAGACGGCCTTTTTACGTGTCGTATCCGCAAGGGAGTTGCAAATGTCGAACAGTATTTCTGGTCCACCATCGAGACGTTTCTGGCTATGGCATAGACGCATGAACTCGGATGGATAAGTCTCGATCCAGTTCCAGATGGCACGACGAAGAAGCACCGCAACGAATAATTGGGCAGACTTTTTCAGATGCATAAATGTCGAGCACAGCTCTACGTAACAGCGGAGTGTTCACTAAATTCGGAAAAGAGAGCAACACTATACAGTGTGAGTTGCACTTACCGGTCATGACCATACTAAGACGTTTGGCATTGAGTGCTGAGCATTCCAAAAGACGCATATCCGCCGTTTCGGGGTTCTCGTCCATCGTCGCTGACAGATACAGTATACGTGCTTTGATTTTGCCGAACATCATAGGCCAATTGCTCGCGCTAACATAAAACACGACACGACTGGCTGCCTTATATATGTCGACCATGATATCTGAGGAAGACCCGGTCGTTATGGCTGCATTATACTCAGTCCGAGTCATAATGTTGGCGTTCCCATTGGTGCCGTCTTCGGTGGCTGACATCTGATGCATGAACCGAGACATAATGGCAATGATATACTTTGCCAAATTGTCTTCCAATGGTGGAGGATCCTCTAAATCACTTGGTACGCTACCATCTGACGACCAGCGTTCACCACTTTCTATACTACCACTGTACATAGAGCCTTCGCGGCTAATCGTCGAAATGGGCGACTGCGGTAGGTTTAAGTCGCTGCTACTGCTACTATTTGCCTTTCGAGATTGTCGATAGAACTGCCAATGATGCTGCATACAAGCCGAAAGCATGCGCAGTAGAAATAGTTGGGACTGAAGTACATCGTGTGGTATGAATTCTTCGGATATTGTAAGAGGTGGAGTCTGAGATAATACAATTTTTAGTACCTGCATGTCCCTTTCTCGAATGATTTGTTTATTGTACCTTGGATATATTTTCTAGTACCGTGACTAACGTGCTCGCAATTATCGGTAGCCTAAACTTGGAAAGCTCTATCAAGGCAGCAACTAAAAGGAAGAAACAGAAGGTTATCATACAGCATATGTTGATAAGCGTAGTTGAATATTGCATACCACTAAAAAATCGGGAAATCCAGGTACGGAAAGAGGGAAATTGCGTAAGTAATTGGTTGTATGCGTAATATTTGCAGCTGCACGAATTACGTTTGCTGTATCAAAGGGTCACTCTCTAAATTATCAAGCTGTCGTCCATTATTACTTGGAAGCTAATACAAGGAACATCGTCAGACAAGCTAGGATGTCGTTTTCCAGTAAGAGTCATACCCTCACAGCGATCCGGTTGACCAAACTTAAAATGAGTTTCGTATCTGCGCTCATGTCCGATTAATCGAGCAGCAACTAATATAGAGAGAAAAGGCGAGGGGAGGCCGCATGCACTGGTCGGAGGAGATAAACAGGTAAGGGAAGAAGGAGAAAGAGAGAACACTCTATAGAAGTGTTGCGTGAAAAGAAAAGGGAACAGTCAGATGATGATTGCATCGAAGTACTTGTGCTGAACATCACCCGTTACCTACTAAAGGAAATTATAAGGGACGGCCTGCCGCTTCGACTGACTGTATACAAGAGCCGGAAATTGGAATCAACAGTAATGCGAAAGTATCAATCCGAGTTTAGGGACAAGGTTTTTTTTCTCTCTCTGAAACGGCGAAACAGCACTAGGATTGGTTGAGCTTGAATTTTCCTTCATCTGGGGCACGAGCACGCAGCGAAACTATCAGGACCGATTCTATATTCGATAGATCTGAATGTCCAGGAGACGGTCCATACCACTATCCCAGTATATAAGTTAGCTAATATCCATTGCTCTTGCTAGAGTTTTGCGCAGATGTATACAATAAGTATGTTAAAGTTTCATTGTTATGTGCATCTGGAAAGGTACCATCTCAACCAATCACAGCAGTCATCTGCAATCGAGATTCGCTGATTTCTTTTTTTAGTTAGTTACCGGGCAATTTGTTGCCTAAGCAACAAACATTCAGGATCCCTGCCAATTTTTTTATATTTGGACTGATGAACTCTTTCTTCTCGCGCCTCAATACTGCATAAACGACAGGGTACTGCTCTCCTAATAGTTACTTGAAAGGGTCCCCCACCTCAGAGTTGCTCCGCTGGCCTAAGCGGTGATATCGGAGTAGTATTCTGATCCAACTGACTGGCAATTGCAATAGCTGGGAATGAAGGGAACTGAGACTCCACGTCTTTTTATACCACTTTAGCTTAAAATCTGCGGTAGTGCATGGCCTAAGCAAGTCGTCTCCGACCCACAATTATCATATTCGCAAGGCCTTGTACCAACGACTTCCTGTATCTGGAGCGCGCATAAACGTCTTACTAGTAGCAACGGGACTCGGAAATTAGCCCGCCAATCTCTGGCCTTCATAGGCGTGCATGATTTCCTTCATTTGAAAAGCTTTCTGCTACAGACATGGTCTTTGGACCAAAATGGGATATTCTTTAGCAGAGCAAATTCCTCCATATATTATGTCGAGTTATTTATTTGAATGATATCGGGGTGCATAGAGATATTACGAGGGTCGGAAAGGTGCTTTTAGTGGGTCGATAACAGTACCAAGCTTGGTCAGGACTCTTGGTTTGGTTAACTTCTGGAAGACATCGCGAGTATTCCACTCTTTGCCCATGGGTGCACGAATAGAACGCTCGTATTGTTCCATGTTTTGGAATGGGAATGGTACTTGTATAATCTCATATTTTTCAATCTGTGTGTGTAAATGGAGCGTCAGCAATTGCCATTGAAGTGCAGAATAGTTTGGTCTTACCTTCTTAATCCTCTTTTCGTTGATGATGACCTTAGACAATTTGGCATCCTTGCGTCGGCTTGGATCAACACCCTTAATAGTCCGGGTGACTTTGTTCTTTTTCTTCTTGATGCCTTTACCGGCCCAACTTCCCCAACCCGGTAATGTTAAATCTTCGGTTTTATCAGCATCTTCCTGCATAATTTGTTCTTTTTCGGCATCAAATTCTTGGACCACATTGTCGTTTGCAAAAGCACGTGCAACTAAATCACGCTGCGAGAATGTGACTCTGCTGGAGTGAACCATGCCCATGGTAGACACATCTTCCCGTATGCGAGTTTCTATCTGTTGAAGCCCTTCGCTGTCATTGGTGGTAACAACTTCCTCTCGGCCGGCGTTCAAGGCGCTACCACTAGGCTTTGACTGCTCATCCTCACTGGCCTTTGGTTGACCTGCTTGGGTGACCACAAACTTCTTTTTCTTTTCTTCGGTTTTTGTAGACTTGTCCGTTGAAGCTGGTAGATCAGATTTACTGGTTTGCGGTTTGCTTGCTGCAACAGGTTTTGACTCTTTATTTGCGTTGACACCAAAGGCAAGACGTCCAGGATTGTTTCCGACGAGTGCATAGTTTGTCTGTGTGTCTTCTCCTCTTCCTTCGTTCTTCTCGTCATCACTGTCATCTGCTGCAAGCCATTCATTTTTAAACTCGTCAATCATTGCTTTTGTTTCTTCTCTCTGCCGTTTTTCCGCTTCTTGCATGAATTTCATTGCGAATAGACCCTTTTTGGGTTGTGCCTCACTGGATTCCTCGTCCAATTCTCGTTCTAACTTTTCTAGTTCGTCTGTTACTTGTTCTCGATCATTAGGACCGTCATCGTCGGAATCACTGTCGCCCGAACCAACGCCCTGTATTTTCCTCCGAAGTTCATCGCCTCGCCTGAGCTGCTCCATCAATGCTTCGCGGGTGCCTTCGTCTACGTGACCTCTTGCTAAAATTCGTTTCGCCCATCGACTCGTATTCTTGTGTTTCAAAGTCATACGCTCTTCTGCACGTGCAGCAGCAGCTTTCATGACTTCATCGGGATCCATTTCTTGATCAACCTCGGCACCCAAACCTGCCAATGCTTGTTCCTTCTTTGCCCGCTCTTTACGCAGTAATTTGCGGAAGGCTTTGCTTTTGATTTTCTTCATTCGCTTAGCCTTGACTTGGTGGCGGAACATCAATTCACGCATTAAACGTAACTCTCTCCGCCGTTTCTCGACTTCTTCGATTGAAAGCTTGTTCAATTTGAGTGCTTCGAAAGCTTCTAATTCTTCTTCCTTCATGCCAGCAGCCTGTAAAGCTTCCTCAATCTGCTTTTCGAGGTTATTCTCAGCTTTGAACTTGTTAGTAAGTGATGCACTGGTCACATGGTTTTGGATATCAGGAGCTTGCATAGGGAATGACAAATGTTCAGCCTACCAAGCAGATCAGCAAAGGTCAAGGACTGATAACCAGAATTACGCTATGTTACCTCACGATTGTGCTTGACTGTTTCTTGCCACCGTGAAATCTCCTTATTAGCTTCTTTATAGGCGGCTTGACGGTCCAGTCTATCTTGCAATCGTTTCGCCAGAGGGGCATCTAGGGCCGACTTCACGACATTTTTACCCTTTCCGTCAAGTTCTTCTACTGTTTTGCGCAAGGAAGTGAAAGCTGCCTCGTTACTGATGGATCCCATCAAATCATCCAAGTCCAGTTTCTTTTTTCTCGCAGATGCCGTAGATCGTGCTAATAGGTTGAATTCGTTTTCTGTATAAGCTTCACTGAGTTCCTCGTGCTTTTGTCTCTTTTTCGCTGCATCGTCTTCATCAAGTTTCCGTTTTCTCGTTTCCAAAGAGTCAATGAAATTCACTAAAGCTTCATCTTTCTCCTGGTTGCCACCACCATCCTCCTCCTCCTCCTCTTCGCTGTCAGTTCCAAAACCATCCAAGCTTGCTTCGCTGTCGCTTTCCTGTCCACACATCAATTCACCAAGTGCTTTTTTATAGTCTGTGGTTGCACTTCCATTATCGTCGTCAAGCATTTCGGACAAATCCATATAGCCTTCACCATCTTCGCCTTCGTCATCCTCATCCTCGTCAAATGATTCATTAAGACTAATCTCTTTTTCTACCGTTTTCCTCTTCGGCGTTTTATCCTTGTCCTGATTACCAAAATAGAATTTAATGAGAAACAAGACACCCTCAAGACAAGCTGTGGCTAAGGACGGCTAACCTTTGTCGATCCACTAAACTTGAACGATTCGAAACGTTCGTGGTCCGATTCATCAAAAGCTTCATCCGAGTCTATTTCCTCATCGTCTTCTTCATTGATGGTTTCCACATGGTACTGGTAATCCTCCACCTCGTCCATGGCATGCCCCTTACGGTTCACCTGACGTTCGTCGTCACTCGCCTCATAAACATCGTTGATATCCACTTTCTGACGCTTTTTGCCCTTTTCGTTCTTTGAAGGCTTATTTTTCTGATTACGTTTTCCTTTTCGCTGCGCTGGCATGCCGTCTGCAATTTCTGCTAGTGAAGACTTTTACTGCTTTCTGAATTTTTTGGCTTTCCTGAGAAATGGCGCATAAGCGTGCAGTGACTCGTTTTCCTTGGACCTAAATTTGAAGCCCCTCACAATTGGTTTGCTCGCATTGAGAAGAGGGCACGCAATAGGCGTGGTTGAACCTCTTATATGCAGTAAACACTAACAGTGGGGTCATTGAAGCAGTTTGCTGTTCGTTTGAACTTTTAGATGAAGCACATTCTCCACGTTTTTCTTGATGCATGCAAATTTTAGTTGAACACTCCGTGGAATGCCGAATGGCAAAACCCACAAGGAAGCTAGCGATATCATCCATCCGTATACCTATACGCAACATCGAAAGGACGCGGAATAAAACGTTTATAGTTGTTTCTTAAATTGACTTGTTGTAAACAACTTCTTAGAGCAAAACCTCAATGCAGCTACAAACCGCGTATGGGTTACCAGAGAAGGGACTGATTATTGTTTCCCGTTGCCTTTCGTGATTCGCGCTAGCTATATGCCCCATTTGATGACGCTCTGAGGCAACGCTATGTCCTCGGTCCAGGTTCCCCATGGCGCTGTAAGTACCCGCGACAAAACGCCGCTGGCAACGCTTGATACTGGACAACTGCGTCGCTTCATTCGCAATATTACAGGTGATCCGCGTCCCATATACCTCAACGCTTCGGTCTCGTAAATAATAGAACTGCGTCCATCTACTACTATGTCGTCGCTTGACGAATTAATAGTTATCAGCCGGTTCAAAAACATCTTCTCAAACGGGTTTATAGTGCGAGAAAATTGGTATTGACTTTAAGGCAGTGTTTTTCGGTTGGTTTTACGTGGTTTAGAGACAGATGAAGCAATCATCGAAAGAAATCATGTAATTCGTAAGGCCCATCCAGTCCTTATTGGAAGAAGTTGATATATTAACTTTATTAATAACCTATATTCAGTCTTGATTGATTTCGTACTGATATCTAGTAAGAGCACAAAGCACTGCAAATGCGTTTATAGGTAGCGCAAACCCTACTCTTCTTGAAAGAGTCAGAACTGGGTGCAAAATGGGGGGCGTAACGACAGAGTCATCTAACTCAGATTAGCTCAAGTACGTCCTGGGCGGCTTTACTCCAGCCTAACAAAAAAAAAAGCTCAAGTACGTTTCTTTGAAGGCGAACATCTACAGCAAAGCAAGTATGAGGCTAGGCACAAATCAAGTGCTCCCCAACGCAAAAGACAAACTTCACAGACGTAAGCAATTACCTGGACTTTTGTCACTTTGGAGCGACAGGAAGGTATGTCACTCTTTTTTCATGATATCGACTTCACCATGATGTTGGCTAGTTATCATGGTGACATAAACCCTGGCACTATAAAAATGGCTTTGCTTCGCGGAGGTAGATAGCCTGTGTATATCTGCTCTTTTTTTCCTATCATGGCTAGCAACGTCAAGGAAGCTTCTGATTTCCCACCTCAAGGTCCTCAGCACCACCCAGGTCTTCAACACGAAATGACGCCCCAGCCTATCAGCTACGATATGGTGGGCGGCGAAGGACATCTGGAACCTTACAAGGCAGCCGGCAAACTCAAGGGCAAGAAGGCGCTTATCAGCGGTGGCGACTCTGGCATTGGCCGATCTGTCGCTTTCCTTTTCGCCAAGGAAGGTGTGGATGGCATCACGATCTTGTATCATCCCCGTGAACAGCAGGACGCAGAGGACACAAAGAAGGACGTGGAAAAACAAGGAGCCCGAGTATTGCTTGTCTCGCTTGACATTGGTTGCAAGGACAGTGTAAAGGACGCTGTGGACAAGCACGTCAAGGAGTTTGGCAAGATTGATATCCTGGTCAACAACGCGTCGGAGCAGCACATTGTCGATTGCATCAGGAAGCTCCCTGAAGACCAGATCGAGCGTACATTCAAGACAAACGGTGGGTCATTTTTGAGAGGGCAACGTTATTTTCTAACCATCTGACTGTCATCATTTCCAGTATTCGGTATGTTCTATTTGACAAAGGTACGTGGTGGGCAGGGGTGACCAAATTACCAGTCCCCCCTCATTTCTTTTCCATTAATAGTATGCTATTCCACACATTCCCAAGGGATCTGGCACTATCATCAACACGACGTCAATTACCACCTATGTCGGCTCCGGAATCCTGCTCGATTACTCTAGCACCAAGGGCGCTATTCTGGCATTCACTCGATCTTTGTCACAGCAATTGGTGAAGCACGGTATTCGTGTGAACGGCGTTGCGCCTGGACCCATCTGGACCCCATTGATTCCGGCTTCCTTCTCGCCAGAACAGCTGAAGACTTTTGGCAAGGATGCTCCGATGGGCCGAGCTGGCCAGCCAAGCGAAGCGGCCACGGCCTATGTGTTCCTAGCTAGCCCTGATTCTAGTTACTTCACTGGTCAGATCTTACACCCTAATGGCGGTTCAGTCGTCAATGGATAAACAAATAAAAGACAGACTTGAGTTGCGGTATTGCAGATCTGTTGCAAATTGGATCTACGTCGTATATGCAAAATGCAAGGGGGGGAACGATCGAAGCAAGGGTATGGATTTGCATTACCATTTTCTGACTCAGTTAACGTGTGTCATATATCTGGACAAAGAAGGGGGTTTTCCCTTTGGATTCGCTGAATTCCTTTAAACACCCTTTCTTTTTCCTGTTGATAAACAAGAGTTGGGATACCAATCCTGAAAAGCGGTTTATTTCCCCGATGTCAAAAGATTTGCTGGACGTACCATCCAGTTGCAGCAGTAGTACCATTACATCGTCTTCTTCGCTTGCAACGCCACTATCACGTTCGTCACAATGCCCGTCTTCCTTTGTCGTCATACCAAACTTGTCATCGTTTGGCGGAGGTCTAGCAGGGCTGACAGGAGCAGCCTTACTCTACTTGTATCAGTGTGAATTGATATATCCAAGTTCATTTCCAGAAGGCTCAAGAATCCATGTAAGTCCACTCGAAAGATAGACAGAATAACACAAATATATTTAAGGTGTTTTAGGTGGCAAAACCATCAGATTATGGTATCAAATACACCGAGGAACGGATAGAAACGCGCGACCATGTACGACTTCACACGTATATTATGCTGATAGACGACGACCCCGATAAAGCCAGACAGGCTCCAACGATATTGTACTTCCATGCAAGTGTTTGCAATCGTCCCCTCGCGTAGTTAATTGTGTGGTTAAACTGTATTTCATATAGGCCAATGCTGGAAATATGGTACGTTTTGCGGGTTTTGCTAAAGAGTACTTCTTTGTCGCTTAGAAAACCAATCTGCAGGGTCACAGACTTCCCATAGCAAAAGTGTTTTATGAAAAGCAGCGCTGCAATGTAGTAATGCTGTCTTACAGAGGGTAAATGCCACAAGTCTATTTCCCATGTTTCTTCTTCTTATTTGATCTGTGCTTATAGATATGGCTACAGCGAAGGAAAACCAAGTGAAAAAGGGTTGCGTATTGATGCACAGGTAAGCTTCCCTCCTCCTTTTTTCTAGATGATCATTTTACAGCAACTCGACTTGACTCCCTAATTCATATTTGCAATCTTAGACTTTATTAGACTTTGTTCGATCGCATCCAGTTTTAAGAGACACGCTTCTCATTGCATATGGTCAATCCATCGGAGGCGCGGTCGCCATTGATTTAGTATCAAGAAATGAAGGGGTCTTTGCAGGCCTCATTGTCGAAAACACTTTTCTAAGTGTGGTAAAAATAGCCTTTTCCATTGTTTTCATATACGGTGCTTTCTTTAATCATGCGAATCTATTGTGTTGTCTATTCATTACTAGCCGAAGCTGATACCGCATGTACTCCCAGTTCTTCGACGATTCACTTTCCTCTGCCATCAGCATTGGACATCCGAAAGCAGCATAAAACGCATTCGAAAAACGCCCGTATTGTTTCTATCAGGCGCCTGTGATGAACTAGTACCGCCAAGTCATATGCGTCAACTACATGATCACTGCGGAACCTGCATCAGCAAAGACTGGGTCCAGTTTCCACATGGAATGCATAATGACACCTGCATGCAGCCAGGCTATTTCGCCGCCATTGGTGAATTTCTGCGGAAACGGATCCTTCCTCGCCGATCCATCATTCTTCGAGAACAACAACAACAGTGGACAGCACAGAAAGAAGGATCACCTAAAAAGAAGAAGAAATATGTGCTTCAAGGCAGACGCAAAAGCGCAAATTGGTAGATCATGTATTTACAAGTATACCAGTCTTCTTTCTCTCTCTTTCTACATACATCATATGTCCAAATCATCATCCGGATCCTCATCATCAAAATCATCGGCTGCATCCGGCTCGTAATAAATATGTCCTCCTCCTCCACCGCCGGGCGTTTTCTGTGTGTCCGGTATATCATTACCTTGCTGCTGCTGCACTTTCATATAAGGCAACACCACATTCTCTTTAGCCTGTCTTTGGGTCTCAGTCAACGACAGGTTGAATGACAAGTTTGCCATCGGATCTGTCGGTAGGTCGGGCCGGCTATCTTCATCCATTGACACAGCAGCCTTGTTACTACTGTCTTGGCCGGTAAGTTCTGAAGCAGGAACAGCAATCAAGCCTCCTTTGCTGCCAAGGTAAAAGCCGTTGGTCTCGTATTGCACCTTGCCGCTTTTGCGACGCCACTCTATCCGTGCCAAGGCTCCCTTCTCAATGTCATTGGAAGTCGTGGTCATGTACGAAAAGGATTCTTGCGGGACAAAGCCCGTTAGTGCCGATTGCCTGTCGAATACCGAACGCTCTGGTAGAGCTTCAAGCGTGATAATGACTGAGGCCAGACGATTGAGCGCGTCAGTCATCGGGATGGTGGATATGGACGTCTGCTGCAATGGAATGCGGGTATCGCTGCGATAGCCGACGATAAGTCGCGTCTCGTCTAAGTCGCGAATCAGCATTTGTTCCGTTGCTCGCTGGGCGTGTAGCGCGTTTACCTGTTGTTAAAGACTCTAGGGCTTTGACAAGCTGATAAGTTCGATGAGGTGAAATCATGAGCAACGGATGAAGTGAATCAATAACGATGGTGAAACTGGAACCATTCTGTGTCTTTTGAATCACAGGAGCCAGAATCGCATGCTCCATGTCTTGCAAATTACGAACAACATGCACTGGTAAACTCTCTTGGACAACGGTAAACGCGTCATTAGCATCGTCCCAGCCGAAAGGATCGGTATAAGCATCGATTACGAAAGCGTTTTTTGCTTTTGCTGTACATATTCTGTCGAACCAAGCTTTCGGTGACGTCTCTGTGACAATAACGATCAAGCCATTATCATCTTCGAGTGCACGAGTACTAAACTCTGCCAGTAATGGGAGTGCAGAGAATCTCGTAGAGCTATTAATTAGCGTAAATGGAGAAGATTTCTTGTTGTTGAGCAGTTGATCTAAGCAAAGTGCCATGGCTGTTTATGCGGAAGGATCTCGCTGAAAATTTGCGCCTGTGTCCCAGCTCCCTGTTACTGCGTCGTATTCGCACACCAAAGATTGAACTTTGTTTGGCGCAAATAGACTCCAGGATGAAAAAAAGTAGTATATTACAGTTTTAATTACATACGGCGACCTTGCTAGTCAGGAAACTGCCAGTGTATCACTTTCCAGCGTATTCAGTTGGCAGTTTTGTTCAGTATGCAAAACAGGTCGCAAGTCTTCCGGGAGAAAGGCATGGTATTTTAAAGCTATCCATTTCAGACAAGTCTCTTCTGGTTTTTTATCCAGCCATGTTCAACCGAAAGATTACCGATCAGATTCAACTTCGTTCTGTAATCAGCATAGCTATGCGTGGTCCTGTCAATGAATTTGAGAAATAAAAAGGTTATAAGCATAAAGAGGGCGAATCGATCGCTCATAAATCGTTGATGAGATGCAAATGGAGGATATGGCTTGAACGGGTTCTTGTATGACACTTGTTTATGTTCCTTTGCATATCTCGAAAACATACGGTAGAAACTTTCGGTCGTGTGGCTCCGTTGCGCATATGTTACCATTTCAAAAGCGGATATCAGCGTGGCAAGAGTTTGACTCTGTTGACACAAACGGTCATGTATATTATCTTGGTTACCGTGGTTAATTGTGCCGGTACGAATTTCCCCTTCCCGTTTGAATAACCGCCCGGAGCGTATCACTGTTCCTTTCCTGTTCCTGCTGCCTAATGGACGACATTGTTTCAAAGGACAGCTTTGCAGCAGTGGAAAGCAGTATAAGGAACCCACCTGATGATAAGAAGCGGCAAAGCGGCGAGTATACGGATAATGTAGACCCCAATGCCACGACATCCGCCACTGCGACTCCACCCCAACGATCAGCCTCATTCAAAAAGCATCTGACGTTGTCGCCCCGCGAAGACCGCGATCCTTCCAAAAAGCCTTCTTCTCCTTCTAGACAATACATACATCACGGACGTACTCTTTCCATACAGACACAGCACTTGTCCCAAGCCAAAACGTTGTCATCATCATCTCAGGGGAGGCGAGGCTCTCTACCACCCTTACAAATCGGCATGGCCAACAAATCGGTCGAATTCGGTTCACCTATTCTAC
Source organism: Thermomucor indicae-seudaticae (assembly GCA_000787465.1). Taxonomy (NCBI): domain Eukaryota; kingdom Fungi; phylum Mucoromycota; class Mucoromycetes; order Mucorales; family Lichtheimiaceae; genus Thermomucor; species Thermomucor indicae-seudaticae. The sequence goes on from JSYX01000274.1 coordinate 22,871, forward strand.
GGTCGCCCTTTGCTACCTCAATTCCGCCACTTCCTGAAAAAGTGTCCATACAGATCGCCCATCCAAAATCAGACTTTACGCACGTACACATTTTGCGACAAAACAATATCCTCGAGAACATATTATATATTGCACTCTGGTACTTCTTTTCAACCTCACTCTCACTGTACAACAAGAACTTGATGGGCAAGGATCGATTCAATTTCAATTTTCCGTTGTTGCTGAGTGCAATCCATGCTGGGCTTCATGCAGTTATTACATGGATGATGATGTCTTTGGGCGGTGGCCGTTGGAATCCGTCCAAATCCGGTTCGTCGATCTCCACTAGCGGTGGTACTACTTCTATGTCGGATTACCTGCATAAAGTGGTAAATATATTGTGGGGCCCCAATCATGGTTTCCATGATGACCTTATTGGCGGAATAACTAGGTTCCGTGTGGTATAGCAGCTGCTTTGGAGATATGTTGTGCGAATGCGTCATTGATGTTTGTGACGCTTTCGTTTTACACGATGGTGAAATCAAGCACGCCACTGTGGGTTCTGTTGTTCTCCTTCATTTTTGGTTTCGAGAAGCCGCGGGTACGGCTGGTTGCGATCATTGGCTTAATGGTGGTTGGCGTCATTTTGACTGTCGAAGGCGAAACCAAGTTTGACATGGCTGGCTTTCTTCTGGTGCTCGTGGCAGCGATTGTGTCTGGTTTACGGTGGAATCTGACGCAGCTTTTGCTTCAGCAAGATCAACTCGGCATGGACAATCCAATCGCTACCTTGTATCACCTCAGCCCGATCATGTTTGTTACCATGCTGATGCTCAGCCTAATACTAGAGAATCCCATCGACCAATTTAGACAGTCTAAGCATTTTGACAATTTCTTTCATGTTTTGGAATCCTTTGGGTTGATGGCGATCGGTGGTCTTCTCGGTAAGGTGGAGAAAGAGAGCGAAATTGCCTGTGAAGCGGCTCAGCTCATGCTTTCTTTTTCTCGCCAGCATTCGCCATGACGTTGGCCGAGTTATACCTGATCAAGAATACAAACACAATTACTCTAAGTGTGGCCGGGATAAGCAAAGAGATTGTAATTATTGCTTTGTCGGTGCTGATATACGGCGATATTTTGACGCCAAAGACCCTGTTAGGGTAAGTGTTGCCAACTAACTATGGGTTGGGTCTAATGTGTCGATAACTAACTCAACTTGTCGTATAAAGGCTTTTTGTGTCAATACTTGGCATCATCGCTTATAACTGCTATAAATTCTCAAAGCAGCAGCATGCAGAAAGCAGCCAATACCAAATGATACCCTTACACTTTGCCCGAAAAATCGAGGATTGACCTTAGAGGAACAATATATTACATTATTTACAATAAGCTTTGATTTAAGTTTAAGTGTACAGAAGCAAGGAGATGAAACAGACCAATGCGAGTGGAGATCTTTCAGGCAACTGTTCCTGCGTGAAGAAGCCGGAAACTCCGTTCGAATTTCCTTAAAGGACACCACATCGTTGAATCTCTTTGAAATCCGTGTCGAGGCTTACAGAGTAACCTTCGTGGAGGATATATAAATTTGTTCAGCAGCATCATGTCGCTTCGCAATCTGGCCCAAAAGGCCGCTCAATTTGACGCGTTCCCAAAAGTCGAGGCAGACAATCAAGCTCGAAGCGGCAAAGGCGGATTGCTCACCGTTCTCTTGACATGCTTTCTAGCACTGCTCACGCTTAGTGAGTTTTCCGAGTAAGCTTTCTCTGTTACAACGCGCCACGGTATGAGGAACTAAGCGAGAGCGCGGCAACCAGATTCCGTAAAATCCATACTTCTTTTCGGTTCCTGGTCGATCCGACAATCGAAACGAGCATACAGATCAATATGGATCTTACTGTGGCGATGCCGTGTCCAGGCAAGTATAAGGGGAATATGAGGTCGTGTTGGAGGGTTCCTTACATGTATGATTGCATAGTGTTGCTCGTACATGTCTATGATGTAGCTGGTCAACGCATGCACCTCACAGATAACCTGCGAATGATTCCCGTAAGTCGATATGCTAAAGCAAGTTCTGGTTCTTTCGCTAAGAGACAATATGGAGTAGACGGAATTTTCAACGGACCGATCTGTGCTAGACAAGTAAAGAGCAGGTTTCTAAAGAAGATTTTTGTTTGTCCGAGGATCACTCAAAGAGAGAGAGTGTTTAGACGATGGGATGACAAGTACATGCAAGAAATTATTAAAGCAGCAAGCGGAAAGGCATATGATGAAAAGATTGCTGGTGCGTTTCAGTAAACTGTAAGCTTTACTGTACTTATTGATTCGTGTCTATAGCCGAGATGGGAGCTTGCAGGATCCACGGCACGATTTTTGCAAGCAAAGTAGCAGCCAATCTCCATATCACTTCGATGGGCCATGGTTATCGTAAGTTATTGGGTTTCTTGATCATATGGCGTTGTAAACTGATCACAGTATGAAACAGATAGTCATATTCACACAGAACATTCACGTATGTCTTCAACATCCCCTTTTGTTATGATCCACATACAGCGGTTATAGCTATCTGATTAACCTTGATAGTCCTAAACTTCACACACCGCATTGACGAATTCTCATTCGGGCGTCAGTATCCCAACCTTATCAATCCACTCGATAACAGCGTCGAAATTGCAGAATCACGCAAGTATTATGGCGATTCGGAGGGAATTCAAAAGAGTGAAACTGACAATTTGGGTGGTATTTAGACTTTGAGGTGTTTCAATACTTTTTATCGATTGTATGAGTCATGATGATCGACGGTGTATGCATAGCACATTTTGCTGAGTAATTGTGATAGGTTCCGACGACGTACATTGACCAGCGAGGACATGTGCTATTAACCAACCAGTACGCGGTGACGGATTCACGAAAGGCGTTTCCGGAGCTCACGGGCAACAGCATGGTCCCTGGCATCTTTTTCAAATACGACATTGAACCGATCTCGGTGCAGATCACCGAATCTCACCAGTCGTTTGTGCACTTTCTAGTCCGATTATGCGGTATCATTGGTGGATCGGTGGTGACAGTGGGTTTCGGGTACAGGGCTATCAAGTTTCTTTTTACTGGAGGCAAAGAGGATCCAAGCCTGTATGGACCAGCCCATACTTTGATGAGAAATGTTTGATCAAATAAAACAATGTTCGTGTAACGTCTGCTGCAGCGCATTTGTTGCAATGTGGAATGAAAATGCGTTGTGAAAATGTAATGATTGAAAATCCGCCAAATAATAGGCCATTGCGATTCGTTTTTTTCTTTAGCGTGTATATCAGCGGTTAAAGAGATTAATGATGGTATGATTTATCGCTTGGGTGATTGAAAAAGAGGCAAGAAGGTGTCGTTTACCCGGGTTAGCGTGGAGTGGATCAGGGAATTGTCCCGAATGCGAGAGACGGACATAGCGGAGGAGGAAAAAAAGTTCGGATTGTGCGCGATTGGTGTATAAGAGAACAAGAAACCGAGATCGCAAAAAGGAAAACTTCTTTCTTCTTCTTTTCGGGCACACCTCATACTTTTAGGCGTGCTCCGTATTCGCAACGGGAGCCAGGGACCATATAATCTCTGCCGTGTAGGTGACACTTGATAATTTTCACTTTTTTCATAATGACCCTCGAGTATCAAGACAACGGAGTAAACGAGCGAACAATTGATTCAATCAGGACTGTTTGCGACGATAATGATGCGACCTTGCGACCCTGCAGTATGCATCTGTACACCGAAGATGGTAAATGATCCCATTCTACTGGATGCATTCTTTTTTTTTTTGGCTCAATTGGTTGCCTGTAGCGATCAGCGAAAAAGATGGCGAGAAAACAGAAGTTGTTGATATGGAAGAAATAACCGAAGAAAAGAAACAGCCAAGCGATGACGACGAAATTCCTGACGGTGGTTATGGCTGGCTGATTGTCCTGGGTGCCTTTCTAGTGCAAATCTCGAGTTATGGCATTGCTACAGCATGGTAAGACTCATTCCATCCACGTTAAATACAGGATGACTCACGGTGATAATTCGTAGGGGTAAGTTCTCGGGAAATCCATGGTCCGTGGGAAAAATAATGACCAAATCTTGATTCCAAAAAGGTGTCATGCAGGATTATTACCAACAAACTTACTTCTCGGATCTTCCCGATGCAGCCCTGCAATTGAGTTTTGTCGGTACACTGTCCATGGTCTTTGCCAATTCGATGGGTCCATTTGCCCAGATTTTGAGCTCCTATTTTGGTACTCGCGTCGTGATGCTTATTGGCACTTTGTTTATCGCCATTGGTCTGTTTATGGCTGGCTTCGCTTATGAGGTAATTACTAGTCTGGTTATGCAGACTGATGTATTCACCTTGTTCGTTATCAAACCAACAGATTTGGCATCTCTACCTCTCGCAAGGCATTTCATTTGGAATTGGTGTCTGCTTGATGTATGTGGTAAGTATTCTTCCTGCTCTGTAAACTGTTTCCATGTCTGTATGCTTATAGACAAGTAGACCATCATGGGTGTCGCGCCTCAATATTTCAGCCGGAAACGCGGACTTGCACTTGGCATCATTTCCAGTGGATCTGGCATCGGCGGCCTTATTATACCCTTTGTGATGACGCCTATCAATAACAGTCTGGGTGCCGGATGGTAAGACTTGTCCTTCTTTCAGTGGGAGCAAACAATTGACTGTTATCAGGACCTACCGTGTCTTGGGATTCATCTGTTTGGCTTGTGACCTTATTGCGTGCGCTGTGGTCAAGGAACGCGTTCCGCAAAAGAGACAGCGCAAGAAATTGTCTGATATTATCAAGCTTGAAGTGTTCAGGGACAGAAATTATGTCATTTGGTGTATCGCAGCCATGGTGCAGCTTATGAGTTACTTTATTCCATTTTACTTTGTTCCATGTAAGTAGTAGTCGCATTGTGCTCATGAAGCCTGAACTGAGTATCTGTTGGTTTGAACAGCTTATGCCACTTGGCTCGGTTTATCCGATTCCCAGGGTTCTGCTCTTGTGGCTATTACTTCGGCAATGAACTTTGTGGGTCGTATCGTGACTGGGTAAGTGCCAAAGGACAGATGGACAAACATTCCTTACTTACCTTGGCGACTATTAGTCTGGTGGCTGACCGGATCGGCCCTATCAATACCGATGCTATCTTTCTCACGATCACTGGCTTGAGCACCCTGTTGATCTGGATGTTCGCATACGACTTTAGCACGCTCGTAGGTTACTCTATCGTGCTTGGCCTCTTTTGCGGCTCATACTTTGCTCTTGGTAAGCTCCCATGGGCCCACGTTTACTAGTTAACATTTTTTTACTAACTACGTTGTTAGTGTCTCCAATCACAGCGGCCATTCTAGGAATGGAACGCTTCCCTTCAGGCTTATCTCTGCTGCTTCTGTTCAACGTCATTTCCGTGTTTGGCACCAACATTGCTAGTGCCATTGAAGGAGTCTCCAAAGCTGAACCCTACTTTTCCTACAAGATTTTTGCGGGTCTCATTTATATCCTTAGTGCTCTTATCATGGTCGTTCTCAAGCTTAGCATGAATAGGAATTTCTTTGCAAAAGTGTAATCATAGAAAAGATATCATATATCTACGTAACTAATACATATCTTTCGCAATCTAACGTCATGAGCATGTAGGATTGTCTTCAAATGCAAACCGCTGAATAAGTTTGTGGAGGTTGCGCATAGCGTCTCGTCAATACCAGGCCAGGTTCGCAGCATAGTAAAGCGTTGCTTCTCTCGGCAAAGTAACTACATGACCAGCAATTTTGGTCCAGCATATACCCTTGCATGAGAGAGCAACGCGGCATCATTCATTCCAGAACTCAAGGTCGACACCCATTGTTCATCTGGCCCGCTTTATTTATACTTGATTCCATTTTTGACGCATTGTTCGGTACACTGAGTACAACAGAAAAGTATTCTTGTCTTATGAGATGAGGCTTTTCATTCATTGGAATCTGGATTGATGTCGACATGACTATGCGTTGAAAAATGATGTTCACGCTGTGTGCAGATATGAGGAAGTGGGTCCAGGGCAACCTCGATGCACTTAACCTCTGTACCCAGCTATTCCAGGTTACATTATCCAAACTATGAGTTCCGTCCGTGTTTAAGGTACATTTACATTTATAACCAAGTTACCCGTAAACGATCACGCTTGGTGGGTATCCCCGTAACAACAACGTTCTGTGGCATTTAATTCCTTCAGTAAATAGGTCTGAAGTTACGGACATGAGATTATATTTCGTAAGATGGATCAATTAGTGTACCAGCAAAAGGTCTTTAGTAGGAATCTTCAAATGGCTTTAAGAGAGACAAGGCTTTTTATCTACAATCGTTTCTCTTTATTGGTGAACGATCAAAACTTTTCTGATTGAACCATTAATATACATATAAGAAGGAATTCTTAACTTAGAAAGTGGGGGATAATCCAGAGGGATGATAGACATAAAGCGAGGAGGGGGTTGTGTGTATACGTTAGAGCGAAGCAACAAGGTGGAGGTGGAATCATTAGTAGAAGATAGGAATCTTCTGGGCGTTGAGCATTGGGTCATTAAACCGAAGGCCTATGTCGAGTTGGTTGATGGCCTGGACGTCTTCCTCATCCATCTTCCAGTTGAGAGCTTCAAGGTTCATCTTCATGCGTTCTGGGTTCAAGGACTTGGGCACCACCGCAACATTGCGCTCAAGCGACCAGCGAAGAGCAACCTGGGCAGGTGGCCGGTTGTACTTGGCGGCAATTTCCTTGATGACCGGGTTTTCAAAGAGGGGCTCCACCGACTTGGCACGCTTGGAACCAGCAGCGACAAAGGAAGTAGGGCCGAAGGACGAGTAAGCGGTGACGGCGATGCCCTGGGATTGGACCCACTTGACCAGATACTCTTGCTGAAGGTAAGGGTGCAGCTCGACCTGGAGAAGGGATGGCTTGATCTTGGCGTAGGTGAGCATGTCCATCAGCAACTGGACGTTAAAGTTCGAGACACCAATGTTGCGGACAAGGCCGGCTTCGACGAGCTTTTCCATTTCGGCCCAGCATTCGTGCATCGGGGCACGGTCCAAGGTGATCTTATCTTCACCGGGTTGATACCAGCCGGGAGGATACTTCTCTTCGATAGGGACATACTTTAGGGGAAGTGGGAAATGAACCAGGAACATGTCGACATAGTCGAGGCCAAGGTCTTCCAGCTGCTTCTCGCAGGCCCTGCGGACGTGCTCCTTCTTGTGGTAAGTGCTCCAGAGCTTGGTGGTGATAAAGAGATCCTCGCGCTTGACAAGACCGTCCTTGATAGCCATGGCGATACCCTTTCCGATGGCCTGCTCGTTCTTGTAGTTGCTGGCGCTGTCAATCAGACGGTAGCCGATCTTGATCGCGTTGTAGATTGTCTCGGGAGCATCCTTGGGGTCGACTTTCCAGCAGCCGAAACCAATCATGGGCATCTTGTCACCGGAAGGCTGGAGAGTAATGTATTCGACGGTCATCTTGCAAATATAGAGCTGCTGAATTGATCTTCGGTCGTCCTCGCTCGAATTGAGGACCGCTTTATATACGTTTCTCCTTGTCTACCACAATTGCTCCTCGCTCTGCTAATCTCATGTCGTCATAGTAACAGATATGGTAAATTTGGTGTCAGACAGCGAAGCCGAAATTGTGTTTTCTGCATTTCTTGTCAAATCCGCTGATGCTATATTTGGTTTAGTCTGAATGACCCTGTACCTTTGAACCTGATCCACAGCTAATAACAGATGGTGTGCTTTATTTTTACTATTATCCACGAAGAATTTGTCCTTTTCTGATAACGAGCAGTTGATCTGCCTCTGTCTAACTTTTTTCCCATGTGTCATTTTCTGTTTTCTGCAAAAAAAAAAACCTCCCCCAACTCTCATGCCATTGGAGCTAATGACATGATTTGGAAAGCTGGGGTTTCTCTCCGCGAACTGAAACAATGGGCTCTGAGCGTTCGTTAATAGCTCGGCGATGAACATCCGGACAATCGGGTGGCAAGTCCGGCGACAAAAAAACGTCACCTTGGTTAGAACAGGCGTAGCGGTGTTTTTTAGCTTTATCAACTCGGAATCAAACTTTTCGGAATCTCAACATGTTTGGGGGGTGTAGACCAAAAGAACAAACTCAAAGAAGGCTATAGAACACTCGTCGGGGTAGATAATTATCCCACCAGTCGGGATTTGTGGGGGTCAATGCACTTTTTGTTCTTTAGGCTTCTTTAGTGCCAATAACCCGGGGAAGAAGTCATGGTCAATATGTTCACTCTTCAGTGGAGAGGGCAGCCCTGGATTGTACAGGTTCCCTTAAATCGATAACGTCATAGCATTGCTAAATGTGGAAACAAGGGCCGATCAATGATGACACAAAACAGATCGCTTTCGTTTTTCTGCAATTCTGGGAAGAATTTGCAGAAAATGCCCCTCACACCCCATTATCAATAGCCCATCTTTTTACCGGCCCCCACATCTTCCAAATGCACTATGTTCTCATTGGCTGGCGCTGATTCAATTGCCACTAATACATGTATCCGGGAGACACCATCACCTAAACAGACAACAACGACGAAGTGGAGCCTCATACCAAGTGCAGCAGGGCATAGCAATTCCACCCTGTCTATAACCGTAGGTTCGGGTAGCATATACTACCGACGGTATGGACAAGAATAAGCTAAATCTTGTCATAGATAAAGTTTTTCAAGGGTCGATATGGGCCTTTTTCTCTCACGCTTGTCTAGTACTATCGGGACCGGAGTTTATGCCAATATCTCTTCATATGCTTTCTCTCAAATTTGACTCGTCCCCTATCTTAAGATCTATACGCGAAGCCTTAATGAACATGCGGCTTCCGAAACCATGAGAATCTGGGGAAGGCGAGAGAAGACTTGTTAGTCGTATCTTGCACGATCAACGTTTACTGCATGTAGACCTTTGTCTCGTGTACTCGTCCATCAGTTGTAAATCAGCCCATGTGTCATTGGAAAAGCACCCAAAATAAATTCTGCTCGCTTGTGATACCTGAATTATCTGACATTGAGACATTGCCGTTACTTGACGCCCGCATATATTATAGGATTCTCCAATTCTACCGGGCTGACTTCTAGGATGGACTATCGACAAGTGCGAAGTTGGTCAGGGATAAAACTAGATACAGTCTTGTTGATCCTTATAGACAGCCCGACTGCCACGCATTTGTGAAGACGAAGGACGAATTCCGTTTAGGATATCGTATGTAGAGCGCGCTCTCTTGTGCACGTCTCTAGAGCATTGATGGACGGAGCGCTTGCTCCTCTTCAACCACGGCAGCTCTAGTTTTGTTGCATTACTACCAGTCTGCTCATAGACTGACAACACTCCGTCATCAGCCCACGCGTTTTTCATGTTGCACGGCATTTGGATCGAAATTGACAATGATCTATTACTGGTCTTCAACTTGCAGTAAGTTTCCCCCTTGGCTTTATCGATTTTACCATCCGGAATGAATCGTATCTAGACTGTTGAGCCCAGTTTATGGAACAGATTGTAGTCAAGTGCCCAAAAATATGTTTGCGATGGGAACTTTGTATAGATATGGCAAAATTGTATCCAGCTGAATGCAGCATTACAAAGCAAAACAAAGACAGGAAGACGCTCGTCAGCAGGCATGCATCATTGCCATATCGATAGTTCCACTTGCTGTATCTGTATGCATCACCACGGATAACAAAGTATACAAAGACCCTTTTTCTGATCACTATCTGCATGATCAAGGACAAGCAGCTGCATTTCCTCGTCCAAAATAAAGATCGATACCAATGAATCTCAGATTCTGCCATTGCTTTCTATGTATTGGTGATGTCTGGTTAAGATTGACCTTTCATTATGTCAAAAGATAGCTAGTGCGGATCGTATACTCTCAAGAATAACCTCAACGATACCAGGTATGACTAAGGTACATGGAGCAAATATTTGCGTCGAGGTCCGTTTGGTCCTTTTTTTGCTGCCATAGTGTAATCGTGATATATCGAGCAAAGCTCGGGGCAGTTAGATGAAGCATACCATGATGTAAAAGTAGCCGCATCGCCTTGTTTGGTTCTTGGCTTTCTGTGCTGTTCATCTATGGTATTCTGTAGGACCTTCCTTCCGCACTATCAGATAACGAAACCAGCAAATTCACCTCTTCCTTTATGCATGAATACAGCATAGTTCGGACAACGCATGTTAAAAGCGACACAGGTTCATCGTGATTCAGGTCGACAGTTGTATATATTAGGTTTGGGTTTCAACAGTTTACAGTCTCGGCTTGTTTCCTCTCGCTACAACACGTAGTTTCTCAGTCTAGATATCGACCATGGAACAGTGCATTGCATATCATGATGGAGCGGTCTGTTTCGTTTATAGACAGTAGTATGAGTAAAGGTGGGTAGTTGATGGCGGTCAAATGGAAAAGTCGTGTACAATTTCAGCCAGCCTTTTGTTCATTGACTTCTTGTTCCTCATATTGATCTTGTTGCGTGATCACTCGAAGCACGGATTTTTTGCTAGTCTCTTGCATTTCTCCTGCAATCAGTAGTTCGTCCAAAATAAAGTATGCCTTTACGCATGCCTGTTAGACGTCATCCCCTTTTTTTCCAATGGATCCATCGGGAACATACCTTGTGAAAGTTGAAGATCAAGTCCAATTCACAGACCTATCATAAAACAAAGCATATCTCAGTTTCGGGTATGCAGACACTCCTCAACATTGTTGCGTACGTTGCCGAAATAACGATCCAGAATCTCAACGTAACGGTGTATAATTTCCAGAGTAATCAATTCGTTATCGTCTTGGTTAATGCCTGCTACAAAGAACAAACTTGCATATCTAGTCGACCTAGTAAGAACCTTGTCTTCGGGCCCCTTTTCTCTTTTCCAAGATACCGACCTTCTATAGACGATCTTTTGGTCTGGAAACAAAACGTCAGCCGTTCAGAAAGTGTAATCGTGATCTGATCAGTCGGGAACTCTGACCTTTGTACTCTAAAAAGTTGCACATCTTGACCCGCCGAGCCAGGACGAGCTGCGTGGCATCTTTGACGATTTTCGCCTTTTCTTTCGGAGGAATAGTGATGAACCATTTTGTAAGCCGGACTTTGCCTTGGCGGCTTACAAGTAGCAGCCAGTTTATCTGTTTATATGCAACGTCAATCGTTTACGTCCGTCATGTTGAAGTCCAGCATTTGTCTTACCGCCATCTTCTAACTTGCCTTGTCTGTCTCAGTTCTCTGCCTACGGATATTGCGCACTTTGGCTCTCCGACGTGTAATCTTAGAAGTTCAAGGAAGGGCTCGATTCCCTTTGTTGACTACATCAACCACTATACGACGGGGAAAACGTTTATGATCGCAAGTGTCATTTTATTCAGAAAGGAGCCAGCCTTGCTAGAAGCATATACATTGTCTTGGCAAAAAATACAACAGGGCGAAGAGAAAAAAAGAAGGGGAATGATGGGAAAACGCGGTAAAGTAGAGGGTATTCTGCTTTAGCAGAAAAGAGGAATGCCAAAACCGTACGAGTATGGATCTACACACACACAAAAAGACATGTCAGTATCCTATGTGCCTTTTGTTTATGATAGCCAAACGGGTCATCCTTACCGTTGAAGCGAAGACCGAGCTCCAACTTGGCAATTTCCTTCATATCCTCATTATCAAGGCTGAAGGAGAAGAGGTCAATGTTCGAGCGAGTACGCTCGATGCTCACACTCTTGGGAATGACAGCCACGTTGCGCTGGACTGACCAACGGAGCAAGATTTGGGCAGTGGTCTTGTTGTGCTTGGCAGCGATCGCCTTGATCACGTCGTGGGTCAACAAAGGCTGGGCAGTCTTACCATCTTCCGTCAGCTGAACGAAGGAGGCGGGACCGAATGAGGAGTAGGCGGTGACCTGGATGCCTTGCTTCTGAACCCATTCAACGAGACGAGTCTGCTGGAGGTATGGGTGAAGCTCAACTGTTATAAAACAAGTGAGTTCATGAGACCAAGAATCCACAAGTGTCTGACCCTTCTCTAGAGAACTTTACCCTGCAGAACAGCGGGCTTGATGTTGGCATACGTCAAGAGGTCAAGAATAAGCTGGACATTGAAGTTAGAGATACCAATGTTCCTGGCCAAGCCAGCCTCGACGAGCTTCTCCATTTCGCGCCAGCAGTCTTGCATGGGAGAGCGCTCGAACTCAAGCTCCTTGGCACCGGGCTGGTACCAGCCAGGCGGGTAAGCTGTTTCAATGGGAACGTGCTTAAGAGGAATAGGGACTAGGGAATGTCATGTAAGATTCCTAGAAATCCTCAAATGCAACAGTTTTTTCCATGGATACTCACAGTGAATCAAATAGAGGTCTACGTAGGTCAATCCAAGGTCCTTCAATTGCTTCTCAAAGCTGGGACGAACGTTGTCCTTGTGGTGGAAGGTGTTCCACAGCTTGGTGGTAACTGAACGTAGTATGAGACACATTTATACTGATCGGTGTTTTAGCCTCAAACTTACCAAAGAGCTCTTCACGCTTCACGATACCCTCGTTGATGGCCTTGTTGATACCGCGGCCAACCTCAACTTCGTTACCGTAGTCAGCTGCACCATCAATCAATCTGGTGTTTAACGAATTAGCAAGACCTGTGAAGACTTTCTGAAGTTGGAGTCTGAAAGCTACCTGACACCAGCCTTGATGGCGTTGTAAATGGTTTCTTCCGCGTCCTCCGGGTTCACCTTCCAGCAACCGAAGCCCACGATAGGCATCTTGTCGCCAGTGCGGTTCAAAACGAGATATTCAGCAACCATTGTATCAAGCAAGGTCGAAGTGCAGGTAAAACAAAACAGAAGCGATTGAACGATGGCAAACAAGAGGCCTTTTTATCTATTCAGGGTCGAGGAAAAAAGATGCTGCTCTTGTCGGGAAATTCACAGATTGGACAGGTCAGTTCCCGTTGTAGGTGGTACAACTTGGCTTAAAGGAGGATACGCACGTTATGACAGTAAATGTTAAGAGTCGCGTTGTTTGCTGCTTCTCAATAACAAAGCCTCGCTACGTCCATAACTTGTGCCTCTGTAAGTCGTGGCGTTCACTGTTTCATGTTCCTGAATTACAGAGGCGAAAAGTTATGCAAAAGAAGGCATTTGTAAGCGCGCTGGAAAAACTGTCAGTTGGACACATAGAAGCTGAGAAAATAAACATAATCGCGGAAATCGAGTGCACATTTCTGGTCAGGACACCAGTATACTGTAACTGATCAAGGATGCATATTACCCTATATGATACCTTAATAGAGCCTAAGGCAATTGATCCACGATCCATCGTTGAAGTAATCGCTTTGTAAAGAGAGGTCGAAGTTTCTTGCATGTTCCAACAAGTCCGCAAGAAATTTCCCGATTGGATCTTCGCTGTGGGGTCTCTGATAAGGTTTACGCGTGGCCACAGTATGTCCGCGACCAAAAGCTGCCGCAAGCTTATAAGATTTGCCGGGCGCGTCAGGCTTGAAGTCATGAAGTTTCTCCTTCACGCACGTAATAACGATACATATAAAGCCGATGTGCTATTTGAAAATCTGAAAACCCATTTCTTCGGAATCCTGTGCATGTGCATTTCATGTTTCATCCATTACGAGTGGTTTGAAACGAATACAAACATCTCGAGTTCCTAGCACATAAGATAATCAACGTTAATACTAAAAGCGAACTTTACGCCGGTTGATTTAACTCCATGTTAGCTTAATTCAATGCCAGTCTGTCTTAATACTTGAATCCTGTTTCGTGATCCAGGACGTGCTACATGCATTTTTGCAACTCAAAAATGAAGACAATACATGTCAACAAACATAAAGCTTTCTTTTGGATTACCTTTGCCCAATACATCAAATTAGACATCTGGAGAAACAAATAATTCGTCGAAAACGTGTAGCTTTGTTGCCACGGGAACATGGCTAGGCCAGGCATACTATGGGAAGGAAAGCAGTACCTGCAGCGAAATTCGCGTTTCCAGTAGTTCAGGTCAGCCAACTGCAGGATTTCGATATTATGCAACATTTGTCGTGTCCATGCCGCATTATGGTTCCACCCTTGGCAAGCACTACACGTTTTCAATACGTTTTCAATCCGTCGTTGGCCACGCTTTAGCTAACTACAGGGCATCGGTTCCACCCCCCCCCCCATGCAAAATTATCCGAGCAACGCTTTTTGCGATCCTGTACTGTTGTCACAATCTGCTCCTGGTGTGTCCTTCGAATAACGCAAAGCAACTTCATTATGGTGCATACGGCTTTCGATGTTACTGTACTCGTCGATGACTAATCAATTAAGGCAGTGTTACCTACATTCGGGAAACACAAAGTGTCCTTCTGAAGATTCCGGCTAATTCTTGCTCAATTCCGTTGCGCACGGAGATGCCACTTGACAATGTCGCGCGGTAACCCGTAATTACTCTTGGTTTTCGTTACGATTTGTGTTTCTGTCGCAAGCAGTCGTCGCTCGTTAAAAGCCTGTGTAAGATTGCATTTTGAAGGCAAATCACTCGGGTGAACATAACACAGATAATCCTCAGCTTTCTACAGTACTTCCCCTCAATACAAGAAACCCGAAAAAGAAGAGAGCCCGAGCGACAGGGCACAGCCTACCAAAAGATAGAATCAAGGCAATAAAAGCAAAAATATCGTGAAGAGAGTGGGATTCGAACCCACGCCTCCGAAGAGATCAGGGCCTTAACCTGACGCCTTAGACCAACTCGGCCATCTCTCCCAATTCTCTTGTTAGACTGGCTTTTTTCAGATATTGCACAAAATTTTACGGCTGAATGGCATTTCCGGCTCGGCCCGGTCTTCCGAACCAATGAAAATCCAAAAATGGAGTTCCGTCTGCTTCTACCTGACAAGCCGCTGCCCTGGAAACGCAGTATCCCAGATTATTTTTGAAGGTTAAATGCAACCATTCTGCGATGTTATCTCTCGTGAACACTGGGAGATTATCGAGCATTCAAAAGTCCTCGTGAATAATGAGGAGACATATCCGCTCGGCGACTTGGTCCGAGACAATTAGGAGAAAAACGTCTAGCTTGAATACTTGAGCACGGCAAAATAGACAACAGCTGTTATGCCGACGTGGTCTAATTGACCCGTATAAAATTCGTGTCTTTGGTGTAAGGCATATAAATTAAAGCAAATGAACAAGCGATCATGACGAAAATGAGACAGGTATGTAGGAACAGTGGGACGATGATTCAAACGTATGCCCTGGTTCCTGCGTTGATGTAGGGCTTTGTTTTTTCTCCTGTTGCAAAACCTCACTGATCAGGAAACTTTAACGGCTTTTTACTGCAAATGCAACAGGGATAACTTAACATGAATATCGGGGAAGCTCCATCTGGAAAGCCTCCCGGTATTGTGCCAGCGTTTGAGATATGCAAAAGTCTACACCACGCTTTCATGCTTCTTAAAACTGTGAAAAAAAGCGTTCATATGAAATGGTTCACCTTCGGAGAGCAGGGGGAATAAAGTTAACATCGCTACTCTGTATACATTTTGCACCAACTACAATCAGCCGTCTAGAATTGACCGTTTTCAAAGAAGCCCATACACGCCCGCCACTGCCATTTAGGCCCAGAGTTGGCCACTGTCTTCCTGGATGAAAAGGGGGGAATCTATCATACCATCATGAGAAACTTACCATCAGAGATCTGCAAAAACGCTCTTGTTTTTTTTGCGAATGCAGAGCTTGGATTGTGTGTCTGTATGGAACAGCTGGTGTCAATAAAGGATTTTGGTATTCAAGTCAATAATCCATAATTATCAGCTGCTTGTATGCAGGTTGCACCCAATCCAAAGAGAAATGATAGCCATCATGTTCCGTAGCTTGCAAGAGTGGATGGAAGGCTTTCTTTCAGTAGGATCCAAATGGTTACGGCTAAAGGATAATATCATGGCACCTATTTGTCTTGCAGGATTTTCGAATATATCTATTCTGTACGTTTGTCTCGCTTTTAACGAAAGGGATCACCTTTTGCACAAATATCACACATCGCTTTTAGATACCACGCAACGTCAAAGACAACTTCCTTTTATTTATACAAGACTAGATACACGTTTTTATTTCACAATCATTTTGATATACAATAACTACAGTTTAACCAATAACAGTACGTTCAACCGTTTCAGCAGCGTCCACAGCAGTGTCTACAACACGTTGGAACCAAGTGCGTTGAGGACGTTGAACATCTTCGTTCGAGGCGTGGTCATAAACATCCATCATAGCTTCATAGCTTTCAGCGAGCATATCAATACCATCCAGTTCGGCATCGAAACGACCACCAGCGACAGCGCCTGATCGGCGAACAAGAACAGTATGGAAGCCTTGACCCTTGGCAGCTTCAAGAACGCTAGGGTTGGATGACACAATGGCAAGCTGTTGAGGACCGTCCAAGGCCAAAAGTTGCGAAGCTCCCGCGACGACAGATGAACCTGAAGCAGCAAACATTTCAGCGCTGAACTGGGCATGCCAGCAGAGACAGCAAGCTCGGGCCATTTCGATCATGCTCCGGGTCGAGAATGCATCCGAGAAAGCAACAGTAATCATTTGTCCATGTCGTTGTTGTTTCAGTCGTCGGATGCCAGCCGATACATCGGCGAAGAGGGACAAGCTACGCCAACCAGAGCAGAGTGCATCAATTTCGGCGTTCGACAGATCGTTCTCAACGGAACGCTGCTTCAATAGCTCAAGAAGGATCACACGGAGCAGACCGTCATCGGATAGCGATTCAGACGAAGTCTTCTTGCGCTCCAAGAAATGCATATGCCATTCTGTCACCAAGCCATTCACATCGATCTTCTGGAGCTTGCTGTTTTGCTTGGATTGCACGATCTTCTGCCAGAGCTTGACAATGGACGACTGGTAATCGGTGATCGTACCGACAAGGTCAAAGGCAAAGACTCGTACATCACTGAAACTCTTGGGTATATCAGCAGTTTCCACCACGGTAACCGTTTTGCCTTCCAGAGCAGCTGATATGACAACGTCTGCCGTTTGGCCAAGTGAATACTCCACTCTGTGCTTGACAAGACCTAATCTTGCAGTAAGGCGTTCTTCAAGCAAGCTCACGTCTTGTGTTGGGACTCGTACAATAACTTCGTGCAAAGTGGAAAGTTGTGTGGCAACCGCAAGCTTCAAGTTATCAATGCAGTTCAGAGCTTGACCTTGGGCGTTTGCGACAGCTGTAACTGTGGATGCTTGCACTCCAGCAATGCTCAGACTACCACCAAAGGTCAAAAGTTTGGACTTGGCGGATTGCAAGATTTCATCAACTTCGGCTTGGCTGTTCTTGATAAGAACTTGAATCGTCTTCTTCACATCACCGCCCTCAGTGCGAATCGCGGCACGGATGTTCTTGATAAGCGTTTCCAACCATAGCTGTAATTTGCTCTTAGTCCATTCGACAACTGCTAGCATTTCTTGGCGTGTGCGCTTTTGAATCTGGACTTCTGTCTCTTGAACAACAGTGACCTTCTTCTGGCTGACACCAGAGGAACCTTCGGTGACGATATGGACTTCAAGCGCTTGCTCCATTTGCTTCTTGGAAGCCACCATTAGGTTTTCAAGTCGGGCCTTGAGATCAACCTTGTCACCAGAGCTGCTCTGCACAACAACATCCTTCAGGACAGTCAGCTGGGAGATTGCCACCGTCTGGATCCATTCAAGTGTAGTTGCAAAACTGCGTTCAGCGCTAGCCTTGCCACCACAAGAAGCCTTCGCCTTGTCAATTATCACAGCAAGCTCGCCCTGGGCTTCAGTGGTAATCTTCTCGATTGCAGTTACATCAGTTTCCTGGCTGCTTTCCGTGACACGGGCAACAACGCGCGAGAGCCATGATGAAATTTCAGTCTTGGTGGTTTCAATGGTGGTGATGCTGACAGTCTCGACTGTATGTTCAACCTTGGAAGTCTCTGTGATGGTAGTGGAAGGACCGATATTAATGGTCACAGGTTTAGTTTGGTGGCCGGGCTGCACTTCTTCGTCCGCAACGACAATGACATCTTCTTCTAATGACACAACTTCTGTGGAAACCTTCTCACTGAACTCGACAGTAATTGTCGTGAGGGTTGTCTTCAGAGATGCCTTGTCACGTCCCGAACCCTCCAAGACAAGGGTCTTGACAGCACCAAGTTGAGACTGGACACTGGTTTGCATCTTGCTGAAGAATCCATCCAAACTTTCTTCAGAAACAGCTGAAGCCGTGGAGCTAGTTGCAACTGACTTCTTGAGACTCTCGATCCTTGAAGAAACCTCTAATTCGGCTTGCGCAATGACTTTTTCAGATTCCACACGCGCTTCTGAATCGTTGGAATTCTCCAAGACAGTTGAGACCTTTTCGACCACAGAGCCAAACCATTTCTGAATATCCTCGGCAGCCTCGCGAACAGTGGTGACCGTCAAGTTTGTTTCTTTGGTTTCTTTTAAACAAGCAAACTCAGTATCAGTTTTCCGTTCTATGATGAAAAATGGAGTGTCAGGGAATTTACCAGCTGGCTGTTTCTTATCGGTCTGCACGACTTCGACAGGCTTCTGTACTTTGGACTTTTCTTCCTTGTGGGCGGATGTCATTGCCTTGCCAGCAACAACCATACCGGCAGCTACGGCGCCAGCAACACCGACAGCAACGGCTCCCTTCGCTATGTCTCCCAAGACAGATTCCTTCTTTTCTTCGTGTTTCTCGGATTCCTGTCGCAAAATCTTTAGTCACCGTATAATAACTAACAATTCATCTCTTCTGTACCTTTTGAACGTGTGCATCATCGTGTTTGCTTTCAACAGTCCTGCATTCTTTCTTCTCATTGCGCTCGCACTCCTTCTGCTTTTCATCCTTCACGCATTCTTTCTTTTGTTTTTCTTCTTTGACGCATTCTTTCTTGTGCTCTTCGTCCTTGTCACACTCCTTCCTGGGCTTGACGTCCTTCTCACATTCCTTCTTCTTGTTGCCAGAGCAGGGTTTCTTTTCACGACGAGCACAGGTCTTCTCGGCCTAGCACAGAGAACGGTTACGCTCCGTGTCAATAGAAATACACACATTCAGCGATGCTTACCTTCTCCTTAGCTACTTGGATTTCAAGTTTAGAGTCACAACGCTCCATAGCGACTTCAACCTGCTTGGTAAGAGCGTCAGCGATAGGGTACATTTGCTCCTTTCCTCCACTCTTTGATGAAGAAGCGGCAGCTTGGACGCCAATTGCCTGAATCTGAGTTGCGCCTTGCAGGACAAGATCCTTGGCCCATTCCACCGTAGAACACAGAGTGGCCGATTCGTTCTTGTTATGCACAGACTTGACTTGCGACACAATAACACCAATATCAGTCTTGATCGTTTCCTGAGCTTTGGATACGATGACTTGGATGTCGTGGGCGGCCTTGCTACCTCCTCGGGCCGCACGTGCAGAGACTTCAATCACGAGTTCGTGAAGCCATGATTCAAGGGTAGCTATGATATACTCGACAGCAACAATCGAAATGACTGCGCCAGCAGCATGTCCTGCTTGCGTTTCTTTTTCGCTATGCTTCGACTCCTTGCCGTGCTCAACCTTCTTGGTATCCTCAGACTCCTTGACAATTTCAACCTTCTTGGTGTCCCTAGACTCCTTGACAGCTTCAATCTTCTTGATGTCTTTAGATTCCTTGGCATGCTCGACCGTCTTGTGTGTACCAACATGACCGGTTTCAGTCTTGACATGGCCTGTCTTCGCTTCACTGACAATTTCGACGTCAACGCGCGCTTCAGAAACAACTTCAATGGTGACAGATGCATCGCATTGGTCGAAAGCAACTTCAATCTGTTTCTGGGTAGCGTCAACGAGGGCGGTCATCTGTTCACGACCGCCAGTCTTGCTGGACGAGGCAACAGCTTGGACACCAATGGCTTGCACCTGGGCTGACTGCTGGATGATCATGCCCTTCGCCCATTCTATGGTTTCTGCAATCTTCACAGCACCAGTGCTCTTGGTCTTGGAGGACTTCGTGCTCACTTCAGCCAGTTGCACAGAAATGGACTCCTTGGCCTTGTTGACAATAACTTCAATGTCGTGAGCTGCATCATTGCCGCCCTTGGCTGCACGAGCAGCAACGTCATCCATAAGCTTGAGGAACCAAGCTCGCACAGTGACCTTGACATGTTCAACGGTGCTAACAGTGCACACCTTCTTGCCAGTTAAGGATTCTTCCTTGTGAGCAATAGGGTGTGAAACAGAAGATTTCTTGGACTCTTCAATCTTAGACACCTCTGCCTTGACCTTATCAAGATGAGCCTATGATAAGTCAGTTAGGACAAGGAAAAATGGTGCAATCCCCGTTACTACACAGTTACCTTTTCATGCTCCTCGACCTGGACTTGCAAAGACACGTCGCAGGTCTCCAAGGCAGTGTGAATCTCAGTCTCCGTTGATTCAACAACCGCAGACATTTGCTGTTTGATGCTTTCAACAGTCGAGCCATTTGCCGAGGCTTCGACGCCAACGACCTTGATCTTCTCAGATCCTTGCACAACCATGGTCTTGGCCCATTCTACGGTAGACTTCACCTTCTCCAGAGAGTTGCAGTCAGTTTCACCAGATGCAGTCTTGGCGACGCGGTCAAGTTTAGCAGCGATGGTCTTGTTGGCTTCAGCCACGATAGCTTCAATTTCCTTCTGATCACCACCGCGAGCCGAGCAAGAGGCAATGTCTTCCACCAACTTCTGGTACCAAGAGCGAATGGTGACCTTGATGTATTCAACCGCACCAATGGCAGCAACGGCACCGACGACAACGGCAGCCTCACCGGTGTGGGACTCCTTCTTTTCATACTTGGATTCCTTGGCACATTCTTGCTTCTTAGCTTCTTCGTTGTGCTCAACCTTCTTGATGGCCTTGGACTCCTTGACGGTTTCAACATTCTGGGCGTCCTCAGCCTTCTTGACGTGCTCAATCTTTTTATGGTCATCCACACGCTGGACTTCGGTCTTGGTATGTGTCATCTTCTGTTCACCAACGACTTCAACGTCAACATCCACTTCAGAAACCACCTCGATCGTCACGGACGAGTCGCACTGCTCGAAAGCAACTTCAATCTGTTTCTGGGTAGCCTCAACGAGGGCAGTCATTTGTTCGCGACCTCCGGTCTTGCTGGATGAAGCAACAGCCTGGACACCAATGGCCTGTACCTGGGTGGTTTGTTGAGCAATCATGCCCTTGGCCCATTCGATGGTCTCGGTGAGTTTCGTAGCACCAGCAGCCTTAGTCTTCGAAGATTCTGTGCTGATCTCAGCCAACTGCAGAGAAATAGACTCCTTCGCCTTGCTGACAATGACTTCAATATCGTGAGCAGCATTCTCACCACCATTGGCTGCACGGGTAGCAACATCATCCATCAATTTGCGGAACCAAGCTCGCACAGTGACCTTGACATGCTCGACAGTGCTGACAGTGCACACCTTCTTGTCGGCTGAGACTTTGTCCTTGTGAGCTACAGGCTGCGAAACTGAAGTCTTTGCCTTTTCGGTCTTAGCAATGTCAGCCTTCACCATTTCAACATGAGCCTATGGTCACTTTGTGAGTACATAGTACGCAATACACGGCCTGTGATTATTACGCTACCTTTTCTTGCCCTTCGATCTGGACATGCAAAGATGAGTCACAGGTCTCCAAAGCAGTGTGAATCTCAGTCTCCGTGGATTGGACCACTACAGCCATCTGTTCCTTGATAGTGTCGACCGTCGAACCAGAGCTTGATGCTTG
>JSYX01000275.1:0-44330 GCA_000787465.1 Thermomucor indicae-seudaticae
TATTGTCGAACTGTTCCTTATCTTTCCTTGTAATTTCGTAATGAATGCTTGACGCAAGTTTTCATCTGCTTGTCGTCGTAGTAATTCAAGTTCTTCTTCATTCCTTTTCTTCTTGTGTGGTACTGCAATATATTCTTGCATGCCGTCATCTTACTCCGTTTTCTTACGTTTATGGTTGGGTGGCATTGCGGAACGACAATACCCCTTCAAAGGGCGATGGGAAGTGATATGAACGTACCAAAGATTGATCTCGGGAAATTTTTGCGTTTTGCTAACAGGTTGTTCGTATTGTTTAAAACCAGTGTTTGCATAATTTTCGGTTAACCAATCATTTTTCGTTCCAAAATCAGGCGACTTTTTTCCGGATGAAGAATACGTAGGACTACTGTATATGTACGCTTCTAGACTACCGTTCTGCCCTAGCTTCGCTTCGGGGAATGCTAAACGGGACCTCCAGGCAGTCATTTGGCTATGGGCATCATAGGGGGTGAAGGCTTGGAAAAATGGAGGGCAGCGCTAGGTGGGTCAAACTGTTGGACCTCTTATGCCGCCGTACGCGTCATGTGGGGCCTGACGGCCCATACGCCCTACCTCCGCTTCGCTCCGGGGACCGTGGTTCCGTAGGTAGGAATACAGATTGAAAATATGAGCATCGGCTACGATGTGAATCCTTGGGAGCCGCATATTGTGTCCTATGTCCGCGAAAGACATACCGTAAAACAAACTCTATATATCAAGGAATGACAGTTCATGTAAGAGTACTGCACATGGATTGCAGGGGGGCCCCACAGTTCATGTGCTGCCCTTTGGGCGGCTTCAAACACTAAGAACCCTGACAGGATAACCTAAGAGCCTATAACTGAATCAACGAAAGCGCAGCAGGGTTCTGGGTATCGCCATACCCGCTTGCAGCCGCGACATGCTCTAAGGAGTGATTAGAAGGCATATCTTGCTTCACTGATCAAAGTATTGCTCATGATCTGATTCCATTCACGCATGAATCAGTTATTCAGTCGGTTATCATAGACCATACGTGTTGCCGGGAATCATTGTCAACTGATTCATTTGCTTCGTTACATCACGACCGTTGCTGGCAAAGTATTAGTAGCAGCCCACCTTGTCTTCCATGGAAAACTTGGAAATTGTTCTCTACATGATTATACACACTCCACGCCTGAATACGACAAAATCCATCGATAACATTCTGCGTTGTAACTCGATGACACATGTCAACATCTGCATAATTATCAACCATGGTTCTTCAATGAGAATGTCAAACCAATGTTTATCAAGCGCATTCTGCGATATTGATTTTTATTGTAACAGTAGCGTCAAGATTTATCCATACTTTCCTAACCATTCATTGACATAGCTGATTACGCCTGTACTGTTTGCACACTCGTCCACACATAGAAACAGATATCTTTCATCAAGGTGATTCGAGCATGCGACATGGCAACACTTACCTGATAGCCATCCACAACAACAAAGCTTGACATCGTGGGACAGCAGAATGGAGACCATTAGGATCTTGACCTACTGAATTTGCGCATATATCCATAAATTCAGGTCAAACGCACTGTGTATCTGTGTGTATATTCCTCAGCACCATCCTAAACTCTGCTGATCCATACTGTACTTCTCAGAGTCGCAGCGGGTTGATATTGTCAGCCTGCGTTGCCGGTTTGTCGAGCAACCGTAATAACCACGCCGTATATCCTTCGAGCACAGATCCACGGATATGAGATACGTTGATTACTTGGGCAATCATTTCTCATATAAATAGCGCTCGAAATTGCTCAGCATTGCTTCAATCCAGTAATTCTCCATCAACACAATATCCGCCATATCGGCTGTCGTCAACGTTCAAAATCTACACTAAACTTTGAACTTGGTTGCTAAATTCTCGGAAAGCCTGTTCCATGTCTCGTAAGTTCATTGCTTACCACAGAGGTGCTATAATACGAAAAAGCGGCCTTAAAACCTGCCATAACCGTATCCACCATTGCTTCAGAGTCATCAAAATATTGGATATCGTAAGGCGGTATCCGAGACGCGTGCAAAAGTGTCGTCAAAGAGATTCGTTCTAAGTGAGTCGCGAGTTGTCAAAGTATTGTTGCTTATTGAGCTGGACCGTCGTGCAACGATTGCAGGAACGTTCCATGCAAGAGCGAAAAGTTGGCATAAGTACCTCGCCAGCTGTTTTGGAATGTCTGAAAGAAAAGAAGGCACACGTGCGGCTCTCGATAACCATCATTTACCGTCAACTGAAACGTTCACTGTGAAGATTAGAATCAGCCGTCCTTTGAACATGAGAGAAATCTCCACGTTGACCGAAAAGGAACTTTCTAATAAAGTACCTTGCTATTTAGTGCTCTGTTAGTGGCTGTCGTAAAGAGGCGAGAAGGGGTGGAAAGCGATGGCAATAGCAAACAGTTCAAGATCTGCATTCACCCTAAAGTAATCTGGAGTGAAATGACGCGTAAGCCTTTGACAAATCTAC
Organism: Thermomucor indicae-seudaticae; assembly: GCA_000787465.1. NCBI lineage: Eukaryota > Fungi > Mucoromycota > Mucoromycetes > Mucorales > Lichtheimiaceae > Thermomucor > Thermomucor indicae-seudaticae. Next base: position 2,504 of record JSYX01000275.1, read on the forward strand.
AGCAATATAAATTGCTTCCAGTTTTTTGCTTACCTTGTAGCTCATTTTTCACGGCATTAGCAAAACTACAAAGATCAAGCGTGCGATGGAAAGAAAGGAACAACGAAAACTAAAAGTCTGGAATTTGCAACAGTCTGTATAGAAATGCAGCCCATGACGCGAAAATCACGCGGACCCGTGGATTTGCAAAGTCGCATTCCTATTGATCAGGATGCACACGTGAGAGCACGGCCGCTAACCTGGCGGGGCTGAGATGCCCCGGATGCATTCCAGCTCACCAAATCTGGCTCGTTTTGACGCTATACGGAACCGGCACATAAGCCTCTTGTCGATGGGATAAATACTTCGTGCTTTCGGACTCTTCTTTGAAAACCTCATTGTCGCAATAGCCTACGGATTTCGTGGTTTTCAATCGCGCTTCCATATGAATAAAGCCTGGTTTCTCGAAATTATGGAACACTTTGTACATATTTCTGATGACTAGACGAAGACCCAAAGGACAAAAAAGTCGGCCAGGTTACAAAGCAGGTTGTCCGCTAATTCAAAAGGCACGAATACCATCTAACCAAAGCTCTATCCGGAAAGTCTTTGCGAGAGCCGAACGTAGTATTCAAGGGCAATTACCTCTAAATGATAATGCTGTAAAGAGTGATACGGACCATACGGCAACGAAAGCCAAGAACCCTGTAAATAACTGCACCAGCGTTGCGACTTGTGATTATATGACAAATTCAGATCAACTGACAAATTTACGGTATCCGGGCCGGTTGATCGAAGTTGCTAGTGCAGTCGGCATTCGGTCCATGCCACTGATTGAGTAGCGATCGTATCCTTCAAAAAGCTTGATCCGTATGATTATATAAGCATTAAATCTGCCTGTCTATAACCAGGTACGACATCTTCGTACAATAGTGCCTTGCTCTGAGCTCATCCTGGATCACACATCTGTCTCCACAAAATGCTTAAGCTGTATGCGGACAATACCAGAATCCATGCCCCTCTGGGTTCAAAAACTACTTGCGAATGCCCTCCGCTAGTTACATGACGATAGGTCCATAGAACTGTGCGCAAACACAAAGATCGATATGGACGTTATGTTAGTGTAACAAGCAGCAAGAGCTTCATGTAAAAATGCTCTTTTTGCTCGCAGGGGTTTCGTCCAATAGGTCCCATGTAGATCCTACCGTTCGCTATTCTTTCCTCTCTTTCTCTCTTTCTTTCTTGTCTTCTTTTCCCTTGACTATACTGATATGGTAGCCCAAGGGTTCTCACACTTTGCTTTAAAGGCCAAAACACCCGAAACGTTTCAAGATACCATTCGCTTCTATCAGGGAATTGGATTTCGTAAGCTTTTGGATCAAATTAAGGAAGGCGAGAATGCGCTGCCCGAATACGACGACGAGGCAGACGAAGAACACGAAAGGACGCGAAGAGTCTGGCTTAAGCTGGGTGCCACCCAAAACACGATGACGACCAACATCATCATCAAGTTATCGCTGTGCGCTGCAGTCGCCAGCTCTAGTCGCCCCAGAAGCAACGATGTAGACTGGGGAATGGTGGACAATGCCATGGTCTTACTTGTGAAAGACACTGAGGTGAACAACAAAGATATAGAGAGAAAGTAGCCGGGAATATTAAGTTTTGTATAAGATGACGAAAAGACAACTGAACAAACTCGGAACGCCATACCAAGAGCAATATGTGGAGCCAGGCTTTACCGCCACCCGACTCTACGCACAAGATCCTCTCGGCAACATTGTCATCTTTTGTAGTAAACCATCTTTCCCTGGACTCTTAAGTGATGCACAGGCGCACAGAGAAGGCATGCCAGAATCGGTTCAGGAGGCCATTCAGCCAACTGAGAAGCCTCGCAAGATAGCCGTGCTGACCTCTGGAGGCGACGCGCCAGGCATGAATCCATGCGTGCGTGCTGTGGTACGTTATGGAATCTCTAAAGGATGTGAAGTCTATGCTGTTTATGAAGGCTATCAAGGTACATATTTCCATGACTTCTTTCAGGTTGTGCACCCCTCTTCCCTCACTAACTCGCTGCCAGGACTTGTGGATGGCGGTGGGATGATTCGAAAAATGGACTGGAAAAGCGTACGAGGATGGCTGCATATGGTAAAGAGAAGCGGTCTCCCCTCAAAAGAAATGAACGTCAAGCTAAAGAAAAGGACTCGACATGTTTATTAGGGTGGGACGTTAATCGGTACTGCTCGCTGTAAAGCGTTTCGTACACGGGAAGGACGGCTAAAGGCGGCCAAAAACCTGATCCACAAGGGCATCGATTCACTTATCGTGTGTGGAGGAGATGGATCATTGACAGGAGCTGATGTATTTCGGTCCGAGTGGCCCGGCCTTGTCGAGGAACTCAAGTCCACAAAGCGTATCTCTACCGAGCAAGCTGAGATGCACAATCATCTCAATATTGTTGGCTTAGTGGGCTCCATCGATAATGACATGTCCAGCACTGACATTACGATCGGTGCCTTAACCTCGTTGCACCGTATATGCGAGGGCGTGGACTCTATCAACACCACGGCCTTGTCCCACTCCCGCGCCTTTGTGATCGAAGTGATGGGCCGCCACTGCGGCTGGCTAGCCCTGATGGCTGGTATCGCGACAGGCGCCGACTTCGTCTTTATCCCCGAGAGACCACCCATGGACGATTGGGAGTCCAAACTCTGCTCAGTCACGCAGCGACATCGCAAGCTTGGCAAGCGCAAAACGGTTGTCATTGTTGCTGAAGGAGCCATCGATCACTCCTTGCAGCCCATCAAAGCAGACCGCATCAGAGCCGTCTTGGCTGATCGGCTTGGCCTTGATACACGCGTGACAACCCTTGGTCACGTCCAACGTGGTGGCTCGCCTTGTGCCGCGGACCGCATTTTGGCAACGGTCCAAGCTGTCGAAGCTGTCAAGGCTGTGTTGACGTCTCGACCTGACACGCCGTCACCGCTGATTGGGATGTGCGACAACAAGGTCACCTGCAAACCCTTGATGAAAGCCGTGGACCTGACGCACGAGGTAGCCGAGGCAATCAGCCGGCAGGACTTTGCACGCGCCATGGAATTGCGCGACCCACAGTTCGCGGAAGAGTTTGATGCGTTTACAGCAAGCACGATCCTGGACGACGATACAGCCATGCTGCCGGAGCATCTGCGGCTGCGGATAGGTATTATCCACGTCGGTGCACCGGCCGGAGGCATGAATGCAGCCACACGGACAGCGGTGCGGTATGCCTTGAACCGCGGTCATCGACCGATTGTTATTTACAATGGATTCTCTGGCCTTGTCCGTGGCACAACCGAAGAAGCGACGTGGATCGGCGTGGATGGTTGGACGTCGCGCGGCGGTTCTGAGCTCGGCACGAATCGGTCCGTTCCCGGTGTGGACGTGGACATGGGCATGGTTGCTTACCAGATCCAGCGCAACAAAATACAGACCCTGATGATCATTGGTGGGTTTGAGGCCTTCAGTGCACTTACTCAACTCGAGAAAGCACGCCCTGCCTACCCTTCGCTCTACATTCCCATTTGCCACTTGCCTGCAACTATTTCTAACAATGTTCCTGGCACGGACTACTCACTTGGCTCAGACACATCTTTAAACGCCATTGTCACTGCCTGTGATGCGATTGTCCAATCAGCTCGTTCATCGCGTCGTCGTGTCTTCATTGTAGAGGTTCAAGGTGGTAAAAGTGGCTATCTCGCCGTAGAAGCCGGGCTCGCGTCGGGTGCCAACACGGTCTACATTCCCGAAGAAGGTATCACCCTCTCTCGCCTGCAGTCAGACGTCAAGCATTTGATGGCACTGTACCTCGATGATGATCCAGACAAGTCTGAAGGACGGATTATTCTCCGGACCGAATCAGTCAGTGATACGTACACCACGGACGTGATTAGTAATATTCTCAAGGACGAGGGTCATCAGCTTTTCGACTCTCGGACAGCCATCCTCGGCCACATCCAGCAAGGTGACACTCCCTCGCCACTAGATCGTATCCGTGCCACTCGCCTTGCCTTTCGCTGCATTCAGTTCTTGGAAAACCATTCATCGGAAGCACTCAGCAACGCCCACAGAACGCAGCAACCTACACCTATTGAACTTTCATATGTCCCTGAATCGATCGCCGTTGTGGGCCTTGCCGGTGCAAGTGTTCGCTATATTCCATTCAGAGAACTGTTACCTTTGACCGACATCAAAAATAGAAAGCCAAAAGGTGCATGGTGGTTTGAGCAACGACCCTACGTCGATCTCTTAGCAGGCAGAGGCATGTTCACCCCGCAAGCTCAGGAATTAATGAGCCGAAAGTAAAATTGTCGCTATGTCGCGTTTCAATAAATCCAACATACATAATCTTTAATTATGCTACAATTTCGGTCATCATGACACATGGAAAAAGAAAAAACAGAACATAAGAAATGGGTATGAGCTTGACCTCTCTAATTTCGGCATCCGTAGACCCCAAAATCAAGAATCTCCAGACGTGTCTGGTTATTGGCACCTTTCACTGCTGCGACGCACCGTCTTTCATCAAAAGCAACCCGCCAGACGCCGTGTATATCACTTATTAGATCGTACAGATGTTCCCCGGTCCTGATATCCCATAATTTAAGTGCTCCATCGGAACCCGAAATCACTTTGTCCTCGTCATGCTGAAACGATGTAATAGCGCCCTGATGACCAGCTAGGACTTGCTGGCATTCTCCGGTCTCCGCTGACCATACTCGCAGCGTTTGATCTGCTGCAGCGCTCACCAGATGCTCGTTGGTCAACCCGAGTAATCCAACGAGGATTGCATGCCCTAGTCAGATTTAATGGATGAGCTATCAAGAGTCACATGCACTTTCACAAACAACCAACCAACCTGTAAGTACCCGTTCACAGGATCCGTCATCCATGTTCCAGATACGCACTGTCGCATCCATCCCTCCACTAATACAGCGGTTGCGCTTTGCGTCAAGGACTACCGAATAGACTTTTGACTCATGCCCAACCAGCTCGTGGCGCAGATAGCCTCCTTCTAAATGCCATATTCGTACAGTAAAATCGTAACTGCCACTTGCTAATATGTTTCCGTGGGCTGCTAATGCTCGTACAGACGCATCATGTCCGGTCAAAGTATGAAGGTGATACATGGATTCTTGGTAAGGTTTTATTTCTGGCCAATCTTCTTCGAAAAGATCTGCCGTTGACCCCTGAGACGAGTACGGATCAGACAGTCGAGATGATCTGTTGTCGTCCTCCGTCGGTAGCATCCAAACGCGGAGAGTGGAGTCGCGCGAGCCGCTGACAAGCATTGGACGCTGTGGCTCCATAAGAGGACGGAGGTGAGGCTGGTGCGCACGTGTGTTGACAGGCATGACAATGGTAAGACATCTGACTGTGCTCGCGTGTCCTCGGAATATATGACGGCATCTTCCTGTTTCAATATCCCATACACGGATTGTCCTATCGGTCGCGCCGGTAACCAATGTATTGCCAACGTACTGAAGAGCCCAAACACCGCCTTCGTGACCTCGAAGAACTCTTCGCAATTCGCCGGTCTTGATGTCGTAAATATTTATATTATGATCGTCGGACCCAGTAATGATCTTGTCGTCGTCAAACTGAAGGCAGGTAACGACGGCATTACCATGCCCTTGTAACTGCGTTCGATGCGCTCTGTTATTCCTCCAGTTATACTGCAGTCTGTATCGCCAACGGAATATTTCCTTATACGGTGAAACACCCTCTTTTCCTTTCACTAGTTCAGTAAATCGAGCTACATCTTCAGTCGTAACCGGAAGCCCGGCTTGGGCGATTTTGGCCAGCCAGAGTTCTGAACTACCGTCAATTATACGTCTCCAATTTTTCGACACAGTTACGGCTCTACATAGTCCTGCAGGGTCGACGAACGATAAGACTCGTACCGCTAAATCGATTGGTAAGCGGGATACGATATCTGTTCGAAGCGCCTGCATGATTGCGGAGTTAGCGAGACGGAGAGCACCAAGAGGGGAACGACGGAGTAGATGCATTAAGAGGTAATTTTGGAGGCTTTGCGGCAAAGTAGTGTAGGTATGAAACATTTGTGGCGAAAATGGAGGTGGATGACGTTTTAAGTATGAACGTGTAGCAGTAGTTGCTGTCGTTGATGTGGTGGAATCAGGCGCGGTATAATTTACATCTTCAGACATGCTCGGCAGCTTCGTTATTTGCAACAGAGAAAAATCGACTTGCTCAGATGCATTATTATTATTGATGCTCCAAGCATTTGCCTCGATAGCGGATGAGACTGGAGACAGTGACGGTGATGGAAGAGCCGAGTTAGGGCTCCCTTCAGTTCCTTGGTTATCGATAACTCCGGTGGGTGGAAACGAGGTTGAAGCTGGCGGAATTGTATTCGTGTCTAGAGTGCTAGGACGAAGATCGAACGACATAGACTTGTTGGGTATAGGCGAGGAACACGGTGGTAGATTGCTTAGCATAGCAGGCGGACCTGGAGTCAGCTGGCATTGCAGTTGGGTCAGGGGAGCAAGCGATCCATCATCGGATGAAGAGCTGCAAGCCATATCATGACAGTCATCCACATTACTGTCGCTTTTTTGACACATGTAAAAAGCAGATACTGGCGTGCCACTCGCGTGCGGTTCAAGCGGCACTATCTTCGAGGTCTCCGTCCGCTTTGAAGACCTGCCCACACTATCCCAATCTTCCTCAGAAGCAAACCAGGATACAGGTCTCTTCCGCGGTGAATGATTCGCTGAGGTGCTGCAGTTGGAAGAATTCAGACTAGAGACGCGGGCCATCTGAATAACGTTTGTTAACCGATAGCGCCAACATAAAGACATGTTTAGATTAACCACTACAGTAAAGCTAAAACATACCACGCCTTCCGCAAGGTCAAACTCTTCGAGAATCCCGCGAGTCCCATGGAAGTCAAAAGACAGCCGTCGTAAATACTTTGGAGTTGGTATATCGGCCAGTGGGTATAATGAGTCATCGCCATGCTGCCGCTTGGGAGCATCAAAGATGAGTGGAGGGAGCGAATTGCGTATGGTAGAGCGGTCCTGTCGGGTCACTGTCCAACTGCAACCGGAATGACGAACATCGTTCTTGTCGGGAAACTGATTGGAGGCATACTGAGCACGCGATGAAATGCTGCTTAAAGTGTCTGATTTATGATCCTCCATCTCGCTGCGACCTGTAAGGCTGTGGCCAGGATTGTCGCTGACGTCGTCGTCAGCGTGCTGATCTTGATCGTCCGAAACAAGCACTGCCCTGCCCGCAGTTTCCGAGGGTGACGGCAAAGGAGACGTTAGCTGAAGTGCTGCAAAAGGCGAGTTGCTTCCCATGGCGAGAAAGCGTCGCAGGAGAGGAAAGCACACAGTTGGTCAAGGAATCAATATCCAGCGGACGTCCTGGGGCAGTGGCCCCCCCAAAACTGGAAGCCTTGTGACCGTCTTTTGAGCAAGGTAAAATTTGCCTCCACAGATTGATCTGATAATGGACAGCCGCTTCACGGCGGCAGGCAATGGAGTTTGTGTAGAAGTCATATCCGGTTTGAAAACCGGATCGCCAAGTTCATTCAGGTCAGACTTTTCTACAAATTGCTGGATCTGCGGTCCTTTATTTGGCCGAAGTTCGTCGCGATATCTGTTATTGACGAGGAGAAGTATGTCCCTATTAGACGTTACGCCGGGACCTTTACAAGAAATGGTCTTTCGTCCCGCTGTCCAGTGAAAGGTGAAAGTCGCGGGATGATCGCGCGCTTCAATGAATACCCGTCGCGTCAAAGATCTGCCGTCATGAACGACTGGAAAGGAAAAGTTCAAGTTCGGGGATTTCGGGAGATCTTTTCAAGCGGTAATATATAAAGATCATCAAGCGTGCCAATTGCCCCGTTTTATCTTGACGAGCGAGGGTTCGAGAATGAAGTACGTACGCTTGGGGAACACGGGCCTCAAGGTATATATTTACCCGAGGGTCATAAAACGGATGAATATTGAGCAGAAGTTTGACAGGTATCGAAAATTGCTCTTGGCTGTATGTCTTACGGGAGCTCCCAATGGCAAGACTGGGTCAAGGACGAAGAAGAATCATTGTACATGATCGGCAAGGCCTATGAGGCCGGTATCAACTTTTTTGACACTGCAGACGCCTATTCCAACGGGGAAAGCGAGCGAGTGCTTGGAAGGGCCATCAGGAAATTCAATATGGACCGACGCCGCATCGTGGTCGCCACCAAAGTATTCCATGCTGTAAACGAGGACATTTCACAAAATATGCTCGGTGTGCGCCCCGAAGATGGAGCAATGATGAATCGCTACGGCTTGTCTCGAAAGCACATTTTCGAAGCTGTCGAGGCATCTTTGGAACGCCTAGGTTTAGACTACATTGATCTGTACCAAATCCACCGTTGGGATCCTGTGAGTACTAAAGAACCTGCGCATTTCTATAATAGTATTGGCATTTTTCTCACATAATCTTTGGGTGTCACAGAACACGCCCATTGAGGAAACGATGGAAGCTCTACACGACCTTGTCAAGATGGGTAAGGTGCGGTATATCGGCGCCAGCTCGATGCTTGCATGGCAGTTCCAAAAGGCAAACTACATCGCGGAGAAAAGAGGATGGACCAAGTTTGTAAGCATGCAGAACCTGTTTAACCTGGCCTATCGTGAGGAGGAACGTGAGATGATCCCTTACTGCATTGATGAAGGCATCGCAATAATCCCGTTAGTATTCTATTTCGTCGACTTGACAAATCATGCATCGTGAATAACACTTAGAAAACAGGTGGTCGCCTTTGGCTCGTGGTGTTTTGGCAGGAAAGAACAGAAAGTCCACAAGACAAACTACGGACAGAGGAATTACTCTTTTCTTCAAGACAAAGGCTGAAGAAAACACTCAAGTCATTGTGGATCGCTTGGAAGAAGTGGCGAACAAGAAGGGGTTGGCGCCGGCTAGGGTACGGAAATTACAAGCAAGACAGCAACGTAGCAACTAACGTATCGTGTGGTCTCTTCAGGTTGCACTTGCTTGGGTACTTTCCAAGTCTTTTGTAACGGCGCCTATTCTGGGTTTTAGCAATGAAGAGCAGCTAGAAGATGCATTGGCTTCACTGGATATTGAGCTGTCCGAAGAGGAGATCTCATATTTGGAGGAGGCCTATATCCCCCGACCGCTTATTCCAATGTAGTTAACTTGTTAAATATAATATGTGATATCGTTTACAAATTCTGAGTGATGCAATTCCAGCAACATACCATCTCAACAATCACTCGAAATATCGGCAGGTATTCAGTTATTTTTTTATCAGTGTTCGGTATGTTCAGTGCCGTGCGCTGGCTCGCGTTACGAGTTACGAGTGTCCAAATTAGGAAATTCAGCTGGCGCTGTTTGAAATGGGACGGATTTGAGGCTTCTGCAAAATGGTCTTCTTGGACTTCCTCTTTTTCTCAGTTACTGTTTGAAAATGGTACGTCGTATAGTGAGGTCAACAGATCGTTCTGAGTGGATGACGCGAGCCGGCAATGGATGGATGGATCGACGTGAAAAGGATTAGCGCACGGATGGATGGAGTGGATATTGAGATCGACAGGGATATGGATGGCGTTACTCAGATCTGGAATGGCAAATGCTAATGATCTTTTGGCGTTCGTTCTCTAGTCCGCGGCTGCCAGACCCGTTATTAACGTTTACTCCGAGAACGGCAAGGATGTTGCCGGCACTGTTCCCCTCCCTGCCGTCTTCAAGGCTCCTATTCGTCCTGACATTGTGAACTTCGTCCACACCAACATGGCCAAGAACAAGCGTCAGCCCTACGCTGTCTCGGAGAAGGCTGGTCACCAAACCTCTGCTGAGTCCTGGGGTACCGGTCGCGCTGTTGCCCGTATCCCCCGTGTTAACGGTTCTGGTACCCACCGTGCCGGTCAGGCTGCTTTCGGTAACATGTGCCGATCCGGTCGTATGTTCGCTCCCACCAAGGTATGTCAGAAAAAGAATGCCCACTTGTAGTTTCTAAAAGTGGGCATAAATGGATTTTTGTGGTATTGTCTAACTCGTGAAAACTGGTAGACCTGGCGCAAGTGGCACGTCAAGACCAACTTGAACCAGAAGCGCTTCGCTACTGCCTCTGCTTTGGCTGCTTCTGCTCTCCCCTCGTTGGTCATGGCCCGTGGTCATCGCGTTGAGAAGATTGAGGAGGTTCCTTTGGTCGTTTCCGACGCTGCTCAAACTGTCACCAAGACCAAGGACGCTGTCGCTCTTTTGAAGGCTCTTAACGCCTATGATGACGTTGTGAAGGTCTCCAACTCACGCAAGCTCCGTGCCGGTATTGGTAAGATCCGTAACCGCCGCCACCGCCAGCGCCGCGGTCCTCTTGTCATCTACGGTGAGGACAACGGTATTGTCAAGGCTTTCCGCAACCTGCCTGGTGTTGAGCTCGCCAACGTCCGTCGCTTGAACCTTCTTCAGCTTGCCCCTGGTGGTCACGTTGGTCGTTTCATCATCTGGACCCAGAGCGCTTTTGCTCTTCTGGACGAGCTGTACGGTACCTACGAGACTCCTGCCACCTTGAAGAAGGACTACGTCCTGCCCGCTCACATCATGACCAACCCTGACGTTGCTCGCCTTATCAACTCTGATGAAGTTCAGTCTGTTGTTCGCCCTGCTGGTCCTAAGAACGTCAAGCGTCCCTTCACCCAGAAGAAGAACCCTCTTCGCAACCAGGGTGTTATGAACCGCCTCAACCCCTACGCTGCGATCCTCCGCCGTGCCGAGATCATTGCTGAGCGGAAGCGCAAGGAGGGTAAGGTTACCAAGCGTCAGCCCAAGCCTAAGAAGATCAGAACTCCCAAAAAGTGTAAGTGTTACTGGCTATCTGATGAGCATTGCTGTCAAACTAACATTGTGCTTTTAACAGTCTTGGAAACCTTGCACTCTGCTTAAGTGGGTTTTCTGAATTGAAATCTTGGAATAAAGCGCCAAGCTTTTGTGTTGTGAGAAGTATTCTTTTTGAACCATTTGTGCTGATAAATCAAGTATATGGGTCACATTGGGCATGATCATTTCATACAAGAGCTTTTGCCTGTGCCTTTTGGAGAATGTACGAAATCTGGAATGTTATGCTTGAGAGAAAACGCTGTAGTAGACGATTAGATAAATGGTGTGTCGATTCTCCATGCACATTCTTCAGGGCACTTCATAACGCTTTTCGTGTTTCCGAGTGTTGTCGTAGACTTGCCTCTGTTCACTGTGAATGAACGTATTAAACGCAAGAGCGACACATAGCAACAAAGAAGCGGAGCCTCATGACGATGGTCTTTATCGGTGTAGCGACGTAGCATTCTGTGATTCCTTCACTATGTAGCAACCACTGAGTGCATAATCGCTCTCGGCTCAATAAAGCAGGTGACAATCCAACTTGAACAGCTATTATGCACTGATGCTAATCGAAGGCAGCCATACAGTTCATGGCAAAGAGAGCTCGACTAAACGTGGTTCCTCGTGTTTCCAATGATTCAGTGTAACCATGGAAATATTGAGCTTTGGCGGACTGGGTTAATGGAATGTGCAGCACTTTTTTTTTTGCCTCGGTTCCTTTTTACTCTCCTTTTTTTGCCCAGTATAAGCGCGTTGTCGCACTCGGCATAGTATTATTATTTGTTTCCCTATTCTTTCGTTTTTCTCGGCGCTGGACCGTTAATCTCCGGGAATCAGTCAATTGACTTTTGTCCCATCTTGCCAACCAGTCATGGCGAAAGAAGGTTCACCGCAACAATCGGCCGTGCAAGTCGGTAAGCGACGGGGCAATATACAGTAAGGGGGTGTGGGGTTAATTGACAATGCATATCTACAGCTCTCCGAATACGGCCTTTGACCGAGCGGGATCGCTCGCAGCCCCGGTTTGCTCATCTTTCGAGCGATGATGTTTTGCGAATACACGAAAACACCGTTCACGTTGTGCCTCATAACAAGCTCTTCACATTTGACTATGTGTTCGGAACAGACAGTCGACAAAGCGAAATATTTGAAGCCTTGGGTGCAAAACTAATTCATAAATTCATTGAAGGTGTGATAAACTATGGAATGGAAAGATAAATAAGCTTTGCACTGATAGTATTTAAACCAGGCTATAATGTGACTATACTTGCATATGTAAGTTGACATCCAGAAACAGTAAAGTGCGAAAGGAAAGTTTATCTTATGCAATGGGATAAAAGGGGCAAACGTCGTCCGGCAAGACATATACTATGGGTACAGCGCAACATCAAAGCGGTCGATACAACACTGACGAGGAGGGTATCGTTCCGCGTGCCATGGCACTCCTATTTGATACATTGCAAGGTACATCTACCGCCGAACGCCCCATTACACCTGCTCCATCCATTTCATCATCCACCGATACTTCTGCCAAACGCCTACGACCACCATCCCGCATCGCCCAGCATAATGGCACTTCAAACAACAAACAAAGATATACCGTCAAAGTTTCTTTTATCGAGATTTACAACGAGGAATTAAATGATTTATTGAACGCCGCACCGGCCGCTGAGCGACCGCCTATTCATATTCGAGAAGACGCCAAAGGACACATTTATTGGACGGGCGTCAAAGAAGTTGCCGTTCACAGCACCGAAGATGTCCTCTAGTAAGCTCCTTCTTTTTTCGCTTTATTGAGAGTATATATGGAAAGTCGTTAATGCTTGGACAGTTATCTAGAGCAAGGTACCCGCAATCGTGCTACAGGAGCGACCGATATGAACGAAAAGTCATCCCGATCACATGCCATCTTTTCCGTTTCACTCAAGCATGAGAGATGGGTCCCCAATGGTCACCAGCAACGCACTGAAAGCCCAGCGCCCGCAGGACGGAAACAAAGACCTGGGAGTGCCATGAGTGTCGGCAGACCTCCAGCAGAAGACGGCGAATGGATGGTTACAAATTCCAAGTTCCATTTCGTCGATTTGGCCGGCAGTGAAAGAGTAAGGTTCTCCTAAAGTACATTTAGCAAACGGAGAATCCACTGACCCTTCTTGCTTTAAAGCTCAAGCGAACGGCTGCTGAAGGTGATCGTCGCAAAGAAGGTATTAACATCAACGCAGGCCTGCTAGCTCTGGGCAACGTTATTTCAGCACTCGGTGATCCGTCGAAACGAAGTACACACGTTCCTTATCGCGATTCTAAATTAACACGGTTGTTGCAAGATTCGCTGGGTGGATCCGCAACAACATTAATGATTGCATGCGTCAGTCCTGTGGAATATAACTTATCAGAAACACTCAACACGTTGCAGTACGCTAACCGTGCTCGAAACATAAAGAACCGGATTGAAAAGAATGAAGTAGAAGAATGGATGGTCACCGACAATGTCGAGCTGTTGCGTTCCATAATCGGCAAACTAAAGAACGAGTTGCGAGCTTTGAAGTCCAGCACAAGATCGCCCACTCCAATTAATGGCGTCGACGCAGAACAGATCTACCAGGAACAACGCATGCTGATAGCAGACCTACAACGGCAAGTGGAGGAGCTTGACGGAGAGGCTACAGTGACACGTGAGCGTAATCGAGTCGTGGAAGCAGAGCTCAAACGGCTACGTAAAATTGAGTCCATGATACGAAAGAAGGAAGACAACCTGGATTTTCAGCATCTGGTGGAGCCCGTAATTGAGGAATATGAAAAGAGCATCGCATCACTGGAGTCGCAACTGGCCATGGCGCGCGCAGCGTTGAATCACTCAGATATTGGCTTTGAAGAACAGCGAGCCAAGATTGAGCAATACGAGATCATGCTGGAGAATCAAGATCAAACGGTCGCTGAGCTGCGATCACGATTGGGCAAAATGTTGGAACGAGAGCAAAGCAACGAGGCGTACATTGAAGAGCTTGAGGCGAAATTGATGCGATCTGCGAACGATGCTATGCGTGATCAAGAATTGCTCAACGAGCTCAAAGCGCGTATCATGCGATTCAAGGAGACGGACGAGAACACGGAGCAGTATATCTTTAGCGTAGAACAGAGGCTGGCATCGAGCGAGGCAGAGAAGATACGACTGGAGCGGAGTCTGGAAGAGCTAGAAGCAAAGCTGGAGGAGAAGGAGCAGCAGATTGCAAAGCTGCGAGAACAGTTACGCAAGGCTGAAGATAGCAGTACCGAAAAGCTTCTTCTCAAGGAGCTTGACGAGATGACGGATAAATACAACTCTGTAGAAAATGAGCGTAATCAATTAAGAGCGGAAGTGGAACGGCTGGCGTCCGCTACTCAGTCAGAGGAGGATAAACAGCAGCAACGACAAAAGCAGCAAAAGCAGGACCCATGGGAAGGACGAGAGGCTAGTGCTGCAGTCAACTCTCTAGATGATCAACAGGAACATCAAGCGAGCGATGGGCGCCGGAGAACATATCGGCGCAGTTACGCAGACGAGAAAGAAACGGCTGCTTCTTTGGCTGCTCTAGCCGCGAAGAAAGCGGAACAGCGAGCCGAGGAAGAAGCGGCACGGGCACAGAGATTGCAAAATGCGCTTCAAGAATTGCAGATGGCTCACCAAGAGACGCTCAAGGAGCTTGATGAAGTCTTGATGCGTTATCAAGAAGCTCTCGATCAAGTGGACTTATTACAGCGACCGACAAAGAGTGACGATGAAGAGGAAGGTGGACTTAGTCTCGGTGACTTGAGCAAGGAAATGTCGCGTGCCAAAGAAGAAGAGCGTGAGACAGAGCTGAAAAGACTTAGGGCAGAAGTGAGCGATTTGAAAGAACAGTTGGACGCAGAAAAGCATCTCGCCCAGAAGGAGCTAGAGCATCATCTGGCCAAAGTCGATGATTTAAACACTTTGATCCGTCAGTTGGAGGCCGACCTTAAACGATCACAGGAGAACGTCCGTAAGCTGCAGGAGGAGATAGAGGATACTGGTCGCGCAAAAGACGAAAAGGAGGAACTGTTGCGACAGCTGGAAGTCACACATCAAAGAAAAGAGTCAGACCTCGAGGAGAAAAATGCCGAACTGCAGCAAGAATTGGCGCGGGTTTCCAAGGCTGCGGAGAAGCTCAGTGCGCTAGAAGAAGAGATAGTGGCATTAAAACAAGTACGAAGTACTATTGAAGAGGAAAAGCAACAGTTGGCAAGCCAATTGGCCCAACTCCAAGCGCGCCTTGAATCTCTGCGCAGCGAGGCCGACAAAGCGTTGGAGGCCAAGCAGCAAGAAATTAATGACTTGAAAAAGCTGATGGAATCTTCGGATAGCGATCAGCAGCAGAGGTGGAAACTTTACGAAGAAAGCGCCGTCAAGCGGCAGAAGGCTGCAGAGGAAAAGATATCCGATCTACAAAAGGAGTTGAAAACCAAAGATGAACGTATTGCTTCCTTGAAAACCGAGAATGCTGAGTTGACAAAGCAACTTTCTGAGCAAACCGAGCAAGCGAGTCTCTTTGAGAAGGACATCCGGACACTGAGGGAAAATCTTGCCTCCAGGAACCAGGAATTGCTGGACATTGAGGCACGTGCAGCTTCACTCGAATCCGAGCTGCGTTCCAGGATAAAATCCCTTGAGGCTGATTTGGAAAGCCAGCGGGTCTCATT
The DNA here is from genome assembly GCA_000787465.1 of Thermomucor indicae-seudaticae. NCBI lineage: Eukaryota > Fungi > Mucoromycota > Mucoromycetes > Mucorales > Lichtheimiaceae > Thermomucor > Thermomucor indicae-seudaticae. The sequence goes on from JSYX01000275.1 coordinate 18,074, forward strand.
GACTGACAAGGAAAATATTATCGTCGACCTTACGGAAAAGCAAAAGAGCATGCATGTTCAATTGGAAACTTCAGAATCCCAGCTGCAGAAGGCTTTAGAAGAACTACAGCAACGACGAACTGCCAAAGATGAGTTAGACGCGGCTTCAGAGAGCAAGCAGGCATCGGAAAAACAGGTGCAAGAGCAGGCCCAGAAGATACAAGCGTTAGAGGCGGAATTGGCAGCCGTTATGGAGCGACTTTCAAACGAGACAAGGTCGTTACAGCAAGAGCTGGATCACTATCGTGGCGAAGCGGCAAAATTGAGTGGCGAGTTAGCCTTGGCTGCGCAAAATCATGAAACAGCCCTCCGTGACATCAAGACACGAGCCCTTGAGTTAGAGAAAGAAACGGAGCAGCGCCAAGTGCTGATTGAAGAGTTAGAATGCAAGCTGCGCGAAGTGTCTACCTCTTCAGAAGAGTATACGAAACAGCTAGAGGAAGAATGGAAGCATCGAAACAAGGCTCTTGAAGATGATCTGAAAGACAAGGCCGCACTTCTGGAAGCAAAGGAGCAAGAAGTCGAGAGTCTGCAGCGGGAATTGGAAAGCCTACAGGAGTCTGTGCAGCAACTCGAAGAACAGAAACGCATTGCAGATGAAGAAGATGCTGAGAAACTGCAGCTTCTTGAGACAGTGACCAAGCAAAACGACGATTTGGCTGCTCGGCTCAAGGAAGTAGAGCAAATGCTTGAGGATGTTAAAGCCAGACATGCTCAAGACATTGAAAGTATTACAAGCGATCTCGACGCTCACCGAAGCGGAAAAGAGACACTGATGACGGAGTTGCAGTCTTTGAAAGAAGCTGTACAGCAGGCTGAGCGGCGTGTAGAAGAAGCGAAAGACGTGATTCAGAATATGAAGCGTGAAAAGGAAGAGTTATATGGGCGATTAATGAACGCTCAAGAAGCAGAGCGACAGATCGCTGGCAAGCTTGCCAGTGCAACACAGAGAACACGGCAATTCGAAAAGCAGATACAGAATGACAAGAGAAAATCGGATCGTCTCGAGGTGGACCTTATGCAGGCACAAACTGTTCGTGAGAAATTGTTGCAAGAACAACGTGAAATCACCGACAAACTTGAAAGAGCAACCCGAGAAAGCCACGATCAACGGGCACAACTCGAAGAGCTTGAGAGACTGTACAATAAGACAGTTCGCGAGCTCGAGTCAGTTCAAGATGCCAGTCAAGAAAAGGACGGACAGGTTCGGTCTTTGCGCTCTCAGGTGGAGACGCAAACACGGACGATACGCGAACTTCAAGAAGAATTGGAGAAAGTGCAGTTCGAGGAAAACCTTGCCAAGAATGTAGACGATGTTGACGAAACTAATAAGCTCTATACCCAACGAATCGAAGAGCTCGAAAAGAAACTCAAGCGAGTGGAGGAAGAAAACCTGGAATACGTAACCTTATCTGAAGAACTTGAAGGCGAAGTAACTCGTCTCATGAAAGATGCTGAGAAGTTAAAGGAGGACTTAGCGAAGAGCGAAGACGAAGCTCAAAGAAGCCAGGAACGAGTACACGAGCTTGAGAACGTACTTGCCAGTATGCAAAAGGAGGAAACAGAAAACAAGAACCGTATGCTGGAACTCGACCTACAGTATCAGAGCGCTCTCCGACAAGTTAAGGACCTGGAACAGAGCCAACAAGAAACAGCCAAGGAGAACTTGGAATACATAAAGCAACTGAACGAATTGAGGGCAGACCAAGCAGAATCACAAACCAAACTGGCCAACTTGCAATTCGAGCAAAGTTCGCTCTTGGCTGAAATAGAGACCTATCGTCGTCATCAAAAAGAAGAAGACGATCACGCGGACAACCAGCGTCGAGACGATGATGACAAGACACAGCAATATGAACAAGCTGTTGCTAAATTAGCGGAGACAGAGGAGAAAGTAAAGGCTCATCAGGCCACTATCTCTCAGCTCCAGGCCAAGTTGAAGACAGCAGAAACGTCACTACGGAATAGTCAACGAGAGATAGAAAACTTGACGCGAGAGAAAGACTCAGCGAACAAAAACTGTCAGGCCTTACAGCAGGACATGCAGAAATGGAAGGCTGAATTGCAGGCTGCGCACGATCAAGCAGAACGTGTCAAACGAGATCTGGAGACTGAACTTGCTTCAGAAAAGCAAAAGAGAGAAAAGGCCGAGCGAACAATGGCTGCGCTTGAGAAGCGACTGGACGAGCTACTCAGCAAGAAGCGCAAGTTTTTGTGTTTCTAAATCCTGTATACCTCACATCAACTCCATCCGTATATCTGACATTCTGTTTACTCATACCACCACATTTCATGCATGTAAGACTACAAATATACATGTGATTCTGTTACCTTAATAGTCATTGTACTTTGTCCTTTCCACCAAGTTTACATATTGTGCATAGTATCCTTCAGACGGGCGAATTCTAGAATATAGAACAATCTGGCATCTTTTTTTGTCATGTACTGATGTTCATGGTACGGCATTTGAGCGGCCTATTCAGAGATATGATTGGTTGCACAAAGCGTAAGGATTGCCTTCAAGACGAGGATGCAAGAGGACGGACGGAATTCAAGGACGTAAAACGAAGAACCATTTCTTTGGACCAAGACCGAACCCACACCTGATTACGAGAAAGGGTGGTCCCTGTTGATATGATTTGGCAATACACGACCCGAAAACTGTGCCGACGCTCTTGTTCATTGTCCTGAACCCTGGTTACTTTTGTACCACTTGAAAGCTTATCGGAAATCGTAAGGGCACAATGCTGCAATCAAGAATACCAAAAATGGTGATCTGGTGGCTATCGATATGATTGAAAAGAAATTCTGGACCTTGAAACTTGGTCATGTCATGCAAGTTTCCCTATCCTTGTGTAACAACAATGACCCATGTGCTTCAGCCTTGCATACAGGACGCACTGGATACTAACAGGAAGTGATTCCATGCTGACGAAGAGGATGCAAAAGAATATATTGCACAAATAAGCTTAGAGAGGTCAAAACTCATTGATTACTAGGAAAACATCGATATCCTTCCTAGGCGTGAAAAAGTTACACAAAAGGGAACCTGCTGCATGCTGACGTAGCCATGAAGAAGGCGATCCATCTCATTAAAACAAGAAAAGGGGATCGTTTCTTATGGCGCAAAGTCAGACGTTTAACCTGTAACAAGGATCGAACAGGATAATGTGGCGGAAAAGAGAGACGTAAAAGAGAGGGTTTTATTAGGAGTCTTCCGTCGGGAAAAAGTTACGGGCTTCCATCATCAGTTGATCTGCCATTGTTTCCTTATCTCCCCAGACAGAATTGTGCATCTGTTACCATACCCACATGTCCTCCTGGTTTCGGAGAAGCAATCAATAGATGGCAACCCTATACAGTCCGCCAAGGAGAGACACGGGTTGTCCTAGTCGGCATTGTTGCAGTTTGAAGATTTAAATGGAGAAGAAAAAAAGGCGCGGGTTACCGGGAGGGGACGCACATCTGCGAACATGACAATCTTCTCGATTAGAAATTAAGTCCAGAGTCAATCGAAACCTTGATGTAAAACTCGTGCGTGCATACACGTTGCTCCCATGTAGCTTCTCTTTTGTATTAGATGCATCCTGTCTGTGTTTCAAGTACTTCTGTTGACCACCCCGCATCTTCCTCACGAGAACTATGCCTCGCTACAGTTAACGTCAATCAATTCATGGGAATTATGCTCGACTTGATCACGTTAACCATTTGAGTTTCTCATCGGGGAACGGCCGTAGATCATATACGCCTAGCGCTGAGAGTCCCTCTGAAAAATGGTGGTTCATACGTCTTGGAGGGAGGGGAGGTGAGGACGATCTGGTGTCATGTGATGGTCAGTGCACGGCAAGGATAAGTTCCCCCGCAGCTGGGTTCGAATGGCTGCCTTCGACTGACGATCTCACGACGAGGTCTATCCCCTTTAGATGTTCTGTTCCCGTAAAAGTTGTTAGTCTAGTGCTTCTCCTGTAGATATGGATTTATATTAGGAATTGAATTGAAGAGCTCCAATAGATGGCCTCTGAACGAAATATGGCTGCGTTAGAAGCACGACGATGACAGGAACTCCTATGTAGCATGAAGCTATCATAGAAGCTCATTCTTATGCGTCATATTGTAGACTAGAGGAACTCGATGTAAGTAGGTCGAATGGCGATCGATAGATGCCCAGAGATCTTTTTCTGAGCTAAAATTTTGGATATTAGCCCAAGGATTGGACGCTCTTGAGCAACGGACCTCGTGTTTCTCATTACAAACAGTACATAGAAGGTCAAACTAGCTTGAACAAAGGAAAAACTAACTGCGACGTTTTCCGTCACTTGAACAAATCACCCGCAAGTAAGTCTGTCTGAGAGTCCGTTCTAACGCGTAAATTGCCCTTAGTGAACGCAGATACTATTCTAGAACACGATATGAATTGGCATTACGTATTACTCCACGATCAACTGGCTTTTAAATGACCTCTCATGGGTAGCCCCCAAGCCAGGTACTCGTGTTTTTCCTTACAGATGCGCTCGGGTAGTGCCGAACGGAAGTATGCTCGTTTTGAAGAAGGACAATAGTAGTACAATATGCGATACGATGATTCTGCCGCATCATTGACATTTCTTAATAATCATCTCTGAATTTGATTGCTCGGATAAAGGATGATAGTTCCAATATGACCAAGTGCATCACATGTCCGAGGATAGTAGTCTGTGTCCCGTCAATTTTCACGAGAATGCATGATCCAGTAATGCACGACGATCCCGATTTCGGTGAATGATCACCGTGCAGGATTCCCCTCAGACCAAGTTCTTTAAATTGGGAATCCAAGGAGAAGCTGGCGGATTAAAAAGGGAGGATCCTTTTTGGGGGGCGGGAGATCAAGAAGAAAACATCGGCAAGAGCTGAGTGAACACGGAGTGCGTAGCTAAAGTTTCTTATATACAGGGTAAAATTAAAAAGGGAAACTGTCTGTTGGGTCACAAGAGCATTAAAAAGGGGTACGTCGAACAAGCAGCAAATTTTGAGTTAGATATCTTGTCAGCCAAGCTCTGCATAAACCGAAAGTGGGGACACCAGACCTCATGACAGTTGAGAAGGGTTGAACAGACGGAATGATTCCCAGAAAGGATGGAAGTTCAATTTACAAAAAGGCAAATGACGGTCCGTCGTCGCGCTAAATAGGCGTTGACAACTAGTCGCTTGTGCTGCGTTTCAGATGTAACATGCATGCTCAATTTTGCTTGGGAAACTGTGACTCGAACTCAAAAAACCCATTTGTGTCTGCATTACTTGAAGCCCCCCAAGCTTCAACATCAGTCATCCATCGTCATCTGCCTACGGATATTTAAGCCAATCTAGTTTAAGTCTAATCTTCTTCCTCCCTTTTCTTCCTGGTCCTTTGCTTTGCCCTCTCCCGTCTCTTGCGCTTGCAGTGGATGCATCCCATGGCAACTAACCGCTCAGACGTAAAGCCAATTTGTTACCACAGTAATAAATGAAACAAATTTAACGTGACATCCGTTGATGCTTTCTAGCGTACGTTTTGCCCTTTGGTTCTTTACCATGATTATCCCTCCAGCAGCCTGACATCCTCGTTCCAAATCTATCAGCAGCAATATCGTTTTATGATCGATCAGCATCGCGCAAAAACAAATGAGATGCTTCAACATAACGCCATGGTTTGGGCATCCGCAAGATCTTTCGGCGATTTTTTTGGTACGTAGACATGCAAAGGAATTGCACTCTGTTTACGATTAACAAGCATTCTTAGATTCGAAAGAAGACACGGCCAGAAAGGCTGTTGACAACGATCGGAACACAGTTTACCACGACATTGACGTTTCTCCAAGCACGAGCACAAGTTCCGCTTCAAGCGCTTCGAGTTGGACGAGCAACAATAGCTCGTGCAACAGTGTCGCGACAACAGATTCCGCAGCGTCCCATGCAGCTCAGCCTGTCGTTATTCATTCCAGTTCACCTCGTCTGGGTGTGAATGACCTATTGTCATCTGAACCACCTGCCCTCTATCATCATCACCATCAGGATCTGGATTTGCCAAAAGCTCACGACATCCATCCTCGAACTTTACCGCACCAAAGGTCGAACCAAGCCGATACATCGAAGAAACGTCGTCGAGGCAATCTGCCAAAGGAAGTAACAGAATTCCTCAAGGCTTGGCTTGTTGATCACAAGAAGCACCCGTATCCCTCCGAAAAGGAAAAGATTCAGCTTGCAAACAGGACAGGTTTAACCGTGAATCAAATAAGCAACTGGTTCATCAATGCCCGGCGCCGTATTCTGCAGCCAATGCTTGAATCTGAAAGTATCAACGCACACTTGATGGCTTGTAACGAGACAGCCACCTTGGAGCAGAAAAAGAGACGACAACTTGATATCTATACCTATCATGGCTTTGCAGGTGAGACAAAACCACCCATCTTATTGCTCTGTAAACCGACGATTCACTCACTGGTTGCACTATTTAGACACGTATCAGAACGAAAGCCGTCGATGGGCATTTCGCCGTACCAAACTGCCGGCATTCGACACTGTGGAAAACGATCACTACTCGCTCGCTATGCGGTGATTGTACACTACCTCGCACAGTCATGGTTTCGATCTTTAATGACCTTAACTTTCTCTCAATCCGCCTTTGCTCGACGTTTGCCTCTCTAACCTTTCACCACGTCATATACATTCACCTCCAGCCTTTCTATCTATACATACTAGGCCTAACGTATACGCCTCTTTTGTTCTTTACACTTTTTCTGCCCGTCTATCAGCCGTTTCCTTTCCAATTTTTGTACACTATTTTGTTCTTGTATCCCTTGTTGTTACCTGTCTACTATTGCTTTGTTCCTCACTGCTGCTTGTTTAGTAGTACTTTGTGTTTCTCTTACGACCTTGGCATGGTTTACTTTACCTAGTTCATTCCTTATCGACAAACCTCGCAGAAAGTGGTAGCCTCTGCCAACAATCTGCCGCGCATCTGCTAGTCCTTCGACCCTTCCACTTCGCTTCCTTACTTTCTCAGATCACACCATCGGTAACCACATGCGCGCGGATATAACAAGAATCCCAATCGGTACTTGGTTTCCGACTATCTGAATCATTTTGGAGGACACTATACGAATCTTGTCTACATCTCCTTTCTTTTGTTCTATCTAGTGTCTGCTCAATTAAAGTTTTGTATGCAACCGTCCATTGGATCAGGAAAGTTTGGTCTATGGTGATCGTCCGAGCAAAATTGATCGGGCTCAACAATTCTCATTTGATGCTAGTGTCAAACGACAGCAAATGATATCCTGTGCGTGACATTCGTGGCAACCTTTCTCCTCGGTTGTGAAACCGTTTGTAAGCCCTTTTTCTCAATTGCCTCTTGGGATACTCAGATCTTTTTTTCGAATATTAAAGGAAAGAGTGCGCGCGTGCGAGTGTGGCCCCTTCCTTGATGTTGTGTAATGAGTGCATGCATATTATGCCCATTTGCCGAAGCTTGTACCGGACCTAAATCAGAACATTGGTCGTCATCGGATTGCAACAATGCCCCGAGCGACGAGCTTTTCTGTTTTTGGGATATTCGGTTTCGAAAAAGGAACGGGTCAGCGATGGTTCGGTATACCGAGCTTATATCAAGATCTAATCAACATATAAGAGGAGACAGGACCTCACATGTGGATGGTTCTTCATCCAGGCTCCCAAAAAGAAAATGACCTGTCTCCAAACCAAAAATCAACAAAGCAGTCATTTCAATCAATTATTTGTTAATCCTCAGATAGCATCCCTTTGCTAATGCTAAGGCAAACCTCGCTCCCGTTGACTCATTGTAATTGACGACAACAAACTGATAAATGTCTGTTTCGCTAATTGTGCGATTTTCTCCTCGTGTCACGCGAACCGATCATTCAGCGCAATATGTACTAATGCATTAGTCATTGCTCAAAATTAGTACACGCGGCCCTTGTGTTCCGAATGGGGTGAGCATTCTATCTTCTTCGTATGCTATTATAAAAATCAGCGGTTACACATCATATATTACTGGATCGTGCTCTATCAAGAAGTGATTTGATAGTGAGGTCTTGTCTCAGCTAAATCTGAACCGAGCCTTAATTACTGTTTTCTCTTTCTTCCATCGCCAAAGATGGAGAGACAAAGAAAATGGGAATGCATAGGTTGGCAATGAATGGAATACACTTGCTGTGTTTGCAGTTTCAAATGTCATGATGGTCACTTGCAGGTCCGTGCGCTAAAGCAACTACATCCATTGGCGGTTTTCTTCTTTCGGTCGATCACTCGTCAGAACCAGTTTTCTAAACTGACCAGGGCTTTTTTCTGTACGACCTGAGAAGTGGAAGACAGACCATGAACAACTCTGCTAGCATAGACTTCCCAATCTTAGTGTGAGGGGTTTTACAAAAGACTGTCGTTTTATGTGTTTGTTTAGGTAGGTTGACGACTTGTCACAGTTCGTTGCTATCTGACAAGAATGTCCATGGAATACGCACACGTGAAGGACGTGAAGCGTAAGCCCAACCACAGCTAGAACCCCGAGTGGATCCACTTGAGTTTTGGAGATTCAGCAAGACTGAGACGCAAAGCATGTAGGAAACATATGAGATTTGTTTTTCAACGCGCTTGTTAGACAGCCTTGACCTAGCACATAGGCTTGACATTTGTTCAGGATTCCTCCCAGGCAGTTCACTCTGAATGACCTTCAGTGAAAAGTGCAAGAAAGATCAACGCTTCCCTAAGAAGAGGATACTGATCCGGTGGACATTTCAAATGGACAAAACAGAAGACGCTATTTTTCATTTCTTCACGGTATGCATATGCATCCAAGCTCGATATTCAGGAAAATCCTTGCAGAGATTTTTCCTTTTCGTTTTGCAAAAAAAAACACAAAACTCGAATGATATAAGGAATAGACTAAGAAATGGTTCGAGCTTAAAAAGCGAATATATGCATAAAATTAGAAATATATATAGTGAATAAGGTGAGAAGACGTATTAGGAAACGATCAGAGAAGATTTTTTCTTTTTGATGACTTTCTTCATCATACTACGGACGTGTTTTTGCTTTGATATCTTGACGTATTGCTCCTCCTCTTTCGCGTCTTCTTCTTTGATGGTTTCCTCGCTGCTGAAATTGCTGTGTGAGCGGGGCTTGCGGAGGTTGAGTTTCATGTGAGAAAGCGAATGGTTGATCTTTCTGAGGTGTGAAAACGCGGCCAACCTGCCGTCCCTGTCTCCAGAGGCGCTGGAGGAAGGATCATATGAGGGGATACAAAGAGGAGCAAATTCACTGAAGGCGTGGTGAATCTGAGACTCGAAGCCTGTGTCTTTCCTGAAAAGATAGGAAGAAGCAAATGGGTCCGCCGGGATTGGGACCTTGGGTTTGCTTGCTTCAGATACGATACGGTATAAAAGTGGTGAAGCAGCTGGATCGTACTGATTCAGCTGTGTGGTGAAGATCGAAATCCATGGCTCTTCTGGTTCGCTTGGTTCTGGTTCATAGTCATTATCGAGCATGGAACGGATGCCAATCGTGTTCGATGCCCAGTCGCTATGTGCGCGATGGATTTTGCGGATCAGGCGATCGTATGATTTGGCTTTGGCTCGTGTTGCTTCCATCTTTGACATCGGATACAGCTCGTAGTACTTTGTGCTATGCTCGTATTCGCCGCTACTGCTACTGGCAGTGCTCGTGCTGCTGCAAGTAGATCTCGCGAAACCAGAATCGACGCGAGATAGCCACTGCTTCTTGCGTTCGGAATGAATTCGCTTCGAATGTTCAATGATCATGCGTGTCATAAAATGGTTCGCTTTCTCGGCAATGATCGGATCACAGTCAGCAGGACCTAGAGTCACTTTACCCATGGCTTCACCAAGATGATATGCATCCATCAGGTTCTTTTCCTTGTGCTGCATCACCTCGACCAAGAAGTCCAAGATTTCAATCAGCAGCTGCTCCCCTTTTGGGGTCAGGAATTTGGAAAGGCTAGACAGCGTACAAGCTGCATTGACATTACGGTTTAGAGATCCTGTTTCTCTGAACTACCCTCCTTGTATGTAGCAAAAGTTCACTTACTTTCATAGTTGATGGTCCGCCATACACTCTTGGGCACAATGCGCTCCGGGCTACACCATAAAGTATCCTGCATTAAAGTTGCAACCGAATGGATACTGACGTGCGTCAGATCGTCGGCTGTACAGCATTGCTCCCGAAAAACTTTGAGAAATAGAACACTGCTAGGTGCTGTCGAGCAACAACGTAGGTATCTCGTTAAGAAATCTTAACCAACAGCGTGCTATTCTCTCTTTTCCCGCACCTGATTTTCGCAGAATCTTTCGCTCTTCTAGTCCTGCATGAAAAGAGATTAGGCTTCTAGGTCTTACTTGTGTATTTGTATGAACCAACCTCGACGCCGTATTTCATCCATACAAAGTCGGGTGACGTGTGCTGCAAACTCGAACGGGTAAAGCATTATGTAATATCAAACTGTTACAGTGAAATACCCAGTGTTCAGTGTGTTTGAAGCAAATGCGACCACCGCATACTGGGTGGTTAAGGGAATATAAAGTGGGAAGTAAACTGACCTATTAGGAAATTATATTAAGAAAGCGTTACAAAGTATATATTTACTGAAAAGAAAGAGAAGAAAGTACCACTAAAAAGAAAAAGAGTTATCCAAAGAACGAGTTAAGTTGCGCACCCCTTCGCAACAAGGAGTAAGGAATTGCAGCCAGGTAGTGTTCACAATTTTCATGAGACACAAGAACTAGTTTCCTGGTAATATCCATTCTTTTACTCTTGTTTTCTTGTCCCGCGCTTGCTTTAACAATGAGATCGTAAGCAATAAAAGGAAATCTCAGGGACAGTTCCTTCATACAGGGAAATCATCCAGACCATATACCAGGAAGACAAAAAAAAAGAAGATCCTACCTTCTGCTATGCAACCCTTGCATACCAGCAGAAGCAAAGGTACATGAGCCTTAAGCAAAGCAATGTTTCTGTCCCAAGTTCATATGAGAATGACTATTAGACAAGAAGTATCACTGGAGAAACAGGCACAAGTCGGAAAATTTGAATTTCCATGTCAGCGAAGGTGCCCTCCTTCATGATCAATTTACCGCGAAGGAGACGAAGGGGTTGTCCCATCACGAAAAGGAGGAGGGAAAAAGCTAATCAAGGGAGCCTACTAAGGATAAAACGTAACTTATATCCTCTTTTCACGTTGCTCTGGTCATGATTAGTTTCGTCCAACCTTGAAGTGTATGCTTAGTGCAATATGACCAGAAAAGTTCGTATTGAAGGACTAATAACCACTCGTAATAAGCGTTGTCCTTAACAGATCTTGGAGCAAAGAGTTTTTGTAGAGCTCCTCGGAGAACTTGCGAGGGATTGCAAGCGCTATTATACTGAAGAAGACAGTATCACAATAAACAGCTACCATACAAACTCTGGGTTTCGTTGCGCAACTACGACGTCTTCGCTTTAATATTCAGAAAAGCTTAGTAGTAAGTCCACCGAGCAAGGAGTACCTAAAGGAGACTAACTGGACGATATGTTTTAAGAGCTATTTTGGAAATTCATAGTGACATATAGCGATGTCTATATAGTTTAGGTCTGTTTAAAAGTTTCGTTTTGCTTTATATCTATTATGGTTCTCGCTTTGGCTTAACATATGAGCTTGACCGTAGTCTCTTTTTACTTGTCAATATTACAACGTCAATTGTAAGGTCGCTCATTTAGAGGCGAAAATCTATTGCAGGGGCCATAACCTAACCGTAAATAGTGTATCTGAACCATTGTCTTTGTATATTGCCAGAGACAATCTTCTTGGTACCCCACGGTAATGCGCATGCCAGGTTATGCTCAGTCTTAGAGCCCTGATCATGTCAATTGCCATGATATTTGTCTCCTGCTTGTTAGAGACATCGAGTTACACTTTAGACTCCTCGAGGCCTGGTTTATTTAATTTACGAGGACAATTACTTCAATGCCGGTCTTTTCTGACAATCTGGACTACAGAATCTTATACGCAGAAATGAGTACATGCGACTTCCACCTAGATCCCAAATCAGCTGAACAAAGAAAGGGCGGTATCACTTATAGCAGACAAATAAAGAGATAAATGAACTCATAACAACGACGGTCATGATGGTCTTAACGCAAAAAGATCCTGAGCTATCATTTCGTTCCATGCTCAGCGTTCAGCCAGAGACGTTTGCTGCCGGGAACGTGACTTTTGAAATGTCTGTTGGTTTGGTTGGTTTACAGGCAAATTTGCCTTTTTCTTCCCGACAACCCTGTCAACTGAAAGAGAGATGGATCAGCAGCAGCCCTCCGACCCTCAAAGTTTTGGTACCACCGGTTTAATGGGCGAGAATCAAGGACAAGGACCACCTGAGTCTGAACAACGAATCCAAGATCAAAGTGTTGGCAAGGAAGAGCTGCAGACTCGCATGGAAAACTCATCGTACAACACCAGTGATTTTAATGCTGACGTATTCTCAGCCGTTCCAGAAACTCCAGTCCAAGGATTACAACAAGCTGGAAACGCAGTCGATCAACCAATGTCAGCTAACACTACAGCAGCGCAGGAGAATTTCCCTGAATCGAACCAAGAAATGCAAACTACAAACGTGGTGGAACAAACAAGTGATGTCCCAGAAAACAGTAACGCCACAGAGACTTTCCAACCGGCAAATGAGTTGCCTGTAATGCAACAGCAGCAGCAACAAGCTAGCGACACGGAAATGGTCTCGGCCGCAGAGCCAGGCGTACCCTTGGCATCTGGGGAAAGCCAGACGCCTGTTTCGAGCGAACCGTTGCAACCGACGACTACGACGACGACTTCTGAACAAAAGCCACCAGCGCCTGCGGCGTCCATCCAGGATTCATCAATTATAAGTGCTCCGGCTTCCTGGCAGATACCGCCGGGTGCGCTTCAGGCGAAGACTGAGAACTTTGCTGCACCAATTGAACCAGTTAATAAAGCGAACATTAAAAGGGAGAGACTTGAACAGCGAGTCGCAGAATCCGAATATGATGCAAATGCGTGGTCTGCATTGATCAATGAAGTCCAACTGACAGGGGATCTTGCTGCTACCCGCGAAGTATACGAACGCGTGCTACAAGTGTTTCCAACTTCAGTAAGTAGTCGAACATCTCACCTTGTCAGTCCTTGTAGGTCTATAGCTGGCTGCCCCTTCAGAACACTTCTTTATTCAGCGCGTTGGTGAGTGTTTAGCGGGTCTGAAGGTGACTGATGAAAACACCCAATGTAGGCAGATCGGATTACTGTTTTATAATTTATCTCGATTTAAGAGGTGGTACAATTGTTGCCTCGTGTACAGGGACGGCGTACTTGACGCGTGCTTCAAATAAATGCGTCTTTGGAAAAGGTATTTGATCGCTTGTGCGTATATTATGGATTTCCCTTTCTTTGGTCTTCTTTTCCATTCCTTTTTCCATTCGACGAGGGGGTCATTTCGCGCGTCCCCTCTTTGGGCATTTATTCAATGATATTCCTCTTTCTTTTTCTGCTCGGTGCAACTGGTGCTGGACGGGACATAGGAGAATGGCTGTGGACAATATCTCATTCAATTCCCTTGCCATCCGTCTCATTTCGTCCCCCTTTTCGGTTGATATTTTGTGCTGACCTGTTATGGCTAGAATTTCCTTTATAGTCTGCGTCGCTGAGTTACGGATTGTGTTCTGAAGGGCTGCTAGCTATCGAGCCTCTGGACTTGGCAATTTTGAGTGACATAGACTAAACGAAGGTTGACTACGCGTTCGCATTGGACTGAAACGTTCTACGTTTGTTCTCTTTTGTAGCCAAGATTTTGGCTCTCGTATTTAGAATTGGAATTGAAGTACTCGAACTTCAGCGAAGTCGAAAGTCTTTTCACGCGCTGCCTAAAGACCGTACTTTCTGTCGATCTCTGGAAGTTTTATCTTGGGTATATTCGTCGCATCAATCAAGGAGAAAGTGGCTCTGCAGCCACACCTGAAGCCCGCGCCATCATTGAAAAAGCCTATGAATATGTCTTGAACAACGTTGGCATTGACAGAGACGCTGGTCCCATTTGGGCTGATTATATTTTCTTCCTGAAATCAGCAGAGGTATTTATAAGCATTTCATGAAGATGATGCAGGTGCTTACAGGATGGGGATGATTAGACGACCAATACTTGGGAGGAACAACGCAAAATGGACAGCATGCGACGTGCTTACCAGAAAGCTATTACTATTCCGCTTAACAATGTCGAGCACCTGTGGAAAGAATATGATCAATGGGAAAACAATTTAAACCGATTGACGGTAACTCTAGGGAATACATATGATTTCGTGTTTAAACTTGCTAACTATTTCCGTGGATGTAAAGGCCAAGAAGTTCTTGGGAGAGAAGTCTTCTGCTTATATGACAGCGCGTTCAGCCTTACGGGAAATGAGATCCTTGACAGAGAACCTTAATCGAATGGCTGTTGCGAAGCCGCCGACATGGACGAAAAAGGAGATTCAACAAGTAAGTAAAAAGTGTTGGCTGTACAAGCAGTACTTGAAGTGACACATATATTGGACAGCTTGAACAATGGAAAGAATACATTAAGTGGGAAAAGAAGAACCCACTTCAGTTGGATGACGAGAATGCAGTTATTGAACGTGTAGCCTATGCTTACCAACAAGCGTTTCTGGTGTTGAGGTTTTATCCTGAACTTTGGTACGATTTTGCGAACTACTATATTGAACTTGGAAAACCGGAGAAAGCAATGGGTGCCTTAAAACAAGGAATAGAAGTGATGCCAACGAGGTGAGTAAGTTTGCAGACTAGCAAATTGCAGTGTAATAACGATGTATTTGTGTTAGCCTATTATTGAACTTCGCCTATGCCGAACTCTGTGAATCACGGCGGCAGCTAGACGAGGCACGCCAGACGTTCGATTCCCTTCTGGAACATCTCGACAAAGATATCGAAAAGATCAAGACAAGAGCCCAAAGTGAAATTGACAAGATCCAGAAAGAAGCTGACGAAGAAAAGGCAAATATGAATCTTAGCGATGATATCGACGGGGAACTACGAGAGCAGTTACGTACTCGTGAGAAGCAAATTAAAAAGGAACAGGAGGCTGTCGAGGAAAGAATGAAGAAGGAGGTTGATGTGATTGCTAAGGCTTGTTCATTGGTATGGATCAGCTATATGCGTTTCGCGAGGCGTACTGAGGTAAGCATATTGTTATTGAGCGCACCGGCCGTCTATTCACATTGACGTACGGCGTCCCACGACAGGGAATCAAAGCAGCACGAGTATTGTTCTCTCGAGCTCGTAAATCGCCAAATCGTACATACCACGTCTTTGTAGCATCAGGTATGGTCAATAACGCTGATATGCTTGCAATGCTTCTCACACAGTGATGAATGATTAGCACTTATGGAATACCACAACAGTAAAGATGCCACTGTAGCGGGAAGAGTATTTGAACTGGGTCTGAAGAGCTTTGCGGATGACCCGGCATACGTATGCGAATACCTCGACTTTCTGATCCAACTGAACGACGACAACAGTAAGCTAATATCCACAAGTGCAATGTTTCTGTGTGCTCATACTATTTGCAATTAGATACGCGAGCTTTATTTGGGAGAACCTTGGCTACAATGCCGCCTTCAAAAGCAGAGCCTATATGGTCGAAGTTTCTGGACTATGAGAACAAATACGGAGATCTTCAGGGTATCCAGAGTGTAGAAAAAAGACGAAAGGAAGCAATACCTAGCAGTAAGTGATGAAAATGAGTCTTAACGGAACAAGGCCGTGTAACCATTTTGCTTGATTTTAGTATCTACCTTGAGCTCTTTCCTTCAGAGATATAGCTACTTGGGCGTCGACTCTATCAGCGAACTAGAGCTGGGAGGAGAGGCACGCGGACTGAAGCCGTTGGAAGCAACCAAAGGAGTTGCAGCGCCTTCTGCTGTCACAACAACTGCTCCAGCCCCAGAAGAACCCATTCGTGCAAAGGAACAGACAAAGCGGCCGCTGTTGGAAGCAGTCCACCCAGAGCGTTACCCGCGACCCGATCTCAGTCAATGGCAAGCTTTCAAGCCAACAGAAACGAGAAGACCTCTTCCGCCAGCCAGTGCTCCAGTCATACCTTCTCCCACAGTTGCCGAGATGCCACCGATACCACCAGTCCCACCAGCAGTCGGATCTGTCCCTCCACCAGTCACCAAGGATTTAGTCCCACCACCCGTTGCGGCCCCAACACAGCCAACTGCTGCATGGCATGCACCACCAGCAGGTCCGCCCCTCTCATCCTTACCTGAGCCCGTTGCCTATTTCGTGTCGCGTCTTCCACCTGCACATAGCTTTGATGGTAAGTCGCTCATAATAAGAAATTTGAATGCGGTCATCCGCTAACTCGTTGTTACTAAGGTCCTACAATTCAGCCCGGTGAACTCGTAGACTTGCTTCGAAACGTCATTATTCCGCTTCCGCCACAAGGAGCTCCATCTACAATGCCACCCCCTGGCCGAGGACCACCCAAAGGGATGGGTGGACCGGCTATGCCTCCCCCGCCAGGTCGTGATATGCCACCTGCTCGAGGTGTCTATGGAAGCCCTCGGGGTCGAACCGGTGGCGGCTTCAAACCAAGGGTAGGTGCAAAAAGAGATCCTAAGACTTTTGCATAACAGCATCTGACCAATCCAAAGCCAAGCGGAACTGGGCGCGGCGGAAAACAGGGTGTTAAGCGAAGGGCCCGGGATGACTTCGATGATGAATTTACAGCGCATAAAGGTAAAACCACTAAGTCTATGTTATGCAAGTGGGAACACCGTCTGATATCCGTTCGCCAGGCATGGGACCCAACCGACCACCTACTTACGATATCTTCCGAGCACGGCAGGCCAAACGGCATAGAGATGACGTTCCACCGTATTAAAACAAGAAAAATCGGATGTTGCATGATATATTGTTAATAAAGTTGGTTTAATGTATTAGAGCAATTCCAATTCACCATGAAAGTTTTAAACAAGCCTACGCAGTATAAACATTTATTATGCCAGCGAATGGAGAAGATACAACAGATTAGGAAAGAAAAACAGCACGAGAGAGAGAGGTCATTATGATACAAGCCAAAAATCGGAACGATAGATTTCAACAAGGGCTTACCAGGGTCGCCGCTTTGGTAGTGGATTATTCAAATAAAGTATTGAATCAGTTATTGGAGGGCTTGAGGATAACTGCATCATGGCCTCTGCTGCGTCGACATCTTTTTCGCTTCCAGCCATGAGATGACTCAGGGAGGGCAAACGAATGGTAGTTGACGATGAAGAAGTATTATTTTTAATCCAGGGTGGTGAAGGCATAGTTGAGGTTATATACCGTCTTTCATTATTATTATTGTACTTCTGATCTTCCATGAACCCTGGATCATCATAAGGCTGATGAGGCGGTGATATTGGCGCGGACATTTGGAGTTGTTTGCGTCGAGGGATTTCTGCTAGCGAATTGTCTGATAACTTTCGTTTACGGGAACCGACACTATTAATTAATCGATCATGAGAATGCTGGACCGTTTCTTCCTGCAGAAACTCTGTATTATACGTTACTTTAGATGACGCTGTTCTTTACGAATCCGAATACGTGCACCCTGATCAGAAAATGTGCGTGATAGAAATGTGGATTCGAGAGCTCCTGGGAAGTTTTTGGGCGCATAGACAGTAAAGGGTTCTGTAAAGATAGATTTCAGGCAGACGGCTCCTGTGCTGCATAAAGATAGACATGAGCAACAAAAAGTCTTAATGAATTGTTTTGCTACGTACAGCGTAATCTCGAAAAGCGTCAGCTTTAGCCGGAACCTGCCTTCGACCTTGACTGACAAGTCGCCCAGAACAAAGAAACCGCCGTCTAAAACGGGATCGAGAGGTTAGCTCGTGTGCATAACACCATTTTGCGCGCATGCGAGACCTTGATTGTTGATATCCTTCAGTTTGTACATTGAAGAAACCGTTTGTCCGCAAAGAGCGTTATGGTCTGGCGTATAAACCTCCTCATCGTTGGTTGGATGGGCAAGGTTGGCGCACATGAAGAAATAGGGACTCTGAAGAAAATCCCTTGAAGGAATTGAATTTCCTTGGACTCAGGCTGCTTCGGTTATACAGGTACTTACTGCATCTCTTCGATATCTGCGTTTTCTAGCGAAATCTGAACAATAGGTGGTGGCTCTAGCGGCCGTCGGTCTTTGACATAATAAGCGTCTCATATAAAAGATAGGACAGATGTTAGTTTACCTCGTTCGTTGTTTGTGCTTGTACGTGTCTGTATGGGTTGTTGACGGACGGCCAGCTTGAAACGTCTAAGGTTTCTTCATCAGATAATTGTCGGGGAAACAGACAATTGAGGATTAAAGGCATACCCAGGATACGTTGGCGCGCGCGCACATGCTGCAATATAATCGTACTGGTGTGTCTGAGAACCTTTCGTCATTCTGGCGTTGTAAGGAAAAGAAGCTAGGAGAAAAAGCTAATGGGCAAGAGCGAAAATAAAGAAAAGGGTGAATGGCCTAAAAGGATCTGATAACGCAAAGCGGAGCTGGCTCACAACCCTCTGTCTTCCTGGACAAAGTCTCCGGGTTACACCAATATATATGCTTTTTCGGTTCCCAATCACCACTGTCATCCGACCTGTCTCTTACACCCCGGCCCTTATGCATCTCGCTCACCATGCAGTTTTCGGTTTTCCCGATATGCATGCCACTTTCAAAAGCAACTAGAATCCAGGAAGGAAGCGTAAAGCAGGTGCAGCTCGGCCGAGCGCAGTGAATGGTCCGGCTTCGGAAACGCTATGAAATCAGGGCAGACAGCATTGGAACCGAAAACGTCAAAGCAGCTCAATGACGTATCCGGACACATTGCGCTGATCTCAGTCTTATTTTATATACTGTTCGTGCACAGGCTCAGTGCATAAAGTCATCAGACGTACAAGTACCGTGAGCTCCCTTGGATCCATACAGAATACAATTATTCTGTGCATCAATGGTTCAAAATAGTATTCCCATATCGAAAGCCAATGCACCCAGTCTTACATGCAAGAATATATCACACCTTTCTCTCTCTCTCTCCCGGTTCTTTCTGGGCATATCATGGATCAAATAAAATGCACATATAGTCACATGGTTATTGTAATTGGGACAATCAGAAAGACTTCAACTGCATATCAGCCCTTTCTTGGCGAAATTGATAATCAAATATCGTGCGATTCCACCATGCCGCCACCCGGCGCCTTGTATTGTCGGCATCGTGATTCGTCTAGTCAACGGCAAAATGCCAGCTCTTTCTAAAGGACAGGATAAGTGCACCAGTAACCGATCGTATGACACAGAAATATGAATCAAAATGGAGCTTCCATAGATATGCCGAGTGTGAATATAAAGTAAGCCGTAAGATTAGAGATACTATCCCGCAATGATAAATACTCTGCTTGGATCTAGAGCTATTCATGCATTTGCATTGGCAGGTGGCCGAATAACCAAGGTTCCCTGATACTGCGCAGCAGAGGAAGATGTTTATGTAGGTGCTTATCTATTACCGCACAGTAATTATATGTCATGTTTATTGGCAGTTCTAAATGCACTTTACTGAAACTCTGTGAAATCTTTCAGAAAAAGTGTCAGATAGGTAAATTTGGGCCAAATCTGAAAGCCTTTGTGCTTGATCTGCTCATTTCGCGACGCAAGTGTTTATTCCGTTCAGGTGTCTATTCGAGGCGGTATCCGGTACATTGACGGATATCTGTCAAACAGCCATGGTGCTTTATGTCGATATAGCGGTGGTAAAAACCATTATAATGAGCAAGACAAGATATTTCAAAACAGAAAGACGCTCACAGCATTCAGCTAGCAAGAAAGCTTTCAGAAAGAGACCAAAAGGATAACTTGGCAAGTGCTTTGTTTGTAACCATATCGGACTTCGTATCTTCCCAAACGCGGAAGCACCCACGGAAAAAGTTTCCCAAGTCTTTCTTGTAAGTTGGGAAGGCATTGCAATGGCATCGCAATCTTCACTTTTAATACCAAAAAATCCGCCGTCGTACGAGTCTCTATACTTATCCATTCCCCAGCAATCTTCGTCTTTTCCTTACCAACAACAGTTTTCTCATTCATCGCCCGAAATTCCAACATTCTGCTGTCCCGGTCTTTCTCGGTTTATCTACCGGCAAGCACCATTTCTTCAGAGGTTAGCAGCCGCTGTTTTCGTCGCAGCCACCATATCCGTTACGGTCATGTTGCTCTTGTGGCAACTGCAGAATTTGACTGCCCCGCAAGATCCTGACCGACCTTGGTTCGACCCAGACCACGTCGTTTCCACTTCTGATCCTTGATATGTACTTCGTCTTCTATTGTTCTGCATCATGTATACCTCTCCATTTTCTTCATCATATCATGCCTGTACATAAACTTTGAGAAATGGGAAGACTTGCTTTTGAAAATCCAAGCTGCGGGCTTTTTTCGCGCTACTCTAGTTTTATGCGACAAAATGGCAAGCGCCAGTGCGAGCTATTCACAATGGAACGTCGACAATGAAGACGAGGAATTCGCAAGCGATGAGCTTCAGGTTCGAACCTTGTTTGTGGTCTACGGGATTGCGCGCTGATGACTCTGAGCCACGCGCGCATGAGTATAGACTTCGGAAGCCAACAGAGACAGCATTCTATTTGTGATCGACTGTGGACCTGCCATGCATGTTCCTGACGAAAAGGGCAATGTCCCTGTCAAGGTGGCATTTGACTCTGTCGCTTCAGTCTTGACCAGCAAAATCTTTACGAGTGCTTCTGATTACGTTGGTGTTCTTCTTTACGGAACGGTTAGGGCTGCGGACAATAAAAGGGAATGAGTTCTCGTTGATTCATAAAACAATAATAGTCCAAGAAAAACAACGTGGCGGGACGCGAACACGTGTATGTTCTCGAGGACCTTGATATTCCAGATGCAGAACGTATTAAGATAGCAGAATCGTTCGGGTCAAGTAAGTCCGCGACATTATTATGTAAGTAAATTCATAACCGCCGGGTTATCAGACGGTACGAGGGACATCCGGAGCGAATATGGAGCAACCGATGAAGAATTTCCGTTCGGCAACGTGTTTTGGGCTTGTTCTGAGCTGTTTGCTACAAGGTAAACACAGTAACTTCATTCGGCTGGCTGGGTTCGACTCATCATGTCCTAGCTCGCAGAAACGAGGCATGCGTCGTGTCTTTCTGATAACGAACGAAGATAATCCACATAGCAAGAATCCAGGTCTCCGCAGTGCAGCTATCCGACGAGCCAAAGTCAGTTATTGCGTCGTGTTTGGAAAAAGCATTCTCATTGACACCTGTTTGTGTAGGATTTATGGGAAGTCGGTGTTCGTATTGAGCTTTTTGGATTGAACAAGGCCGATCACCAATTTGATGACGACCTGTTCTACAGAGTAAGCAGTGATGGTGTCTTTTTGATGTTTAAACACTTGTCTAATGCACGCGCTTCTTGCAAAGGACGTTCTCGCTATGGAGGCTGATATGAATGAAGATGACGAGTATGGTTTAGACGCCAGAAATCCGAGGGGATCATCCAACAACTTGGACGAGCTTCTTGTGTGTATAAGACGCAAGGAAGTCAAGAAACGGGCACAGTTTCGTATACCGTTTCAAATAGCGGAAGGATTACAGATAGGTGTCCGCGGGTAAGTGCAATTGCTAGCTAGTAAACACTGTTGATCAGAAACTGATCGAATGACAGATATGCGCTCATTATGGAAGCGAAACGAGGAGTTCCTATCAAAGTATCGACGAGCGGTCAGCAGATTGAAGAAGTCGAGACCGTGACAACATACAAGTGTGCAGTGAGTATCATGTTGTGATGTGATCCAGGCATAAGGTTCGTGACATCCCATGCTGTATGTAGGACACAGGGCAATATCTTTTACCGACAGATATCAAGTATGCCTTCCCTTACGCGAATGAACAAATTGTCTTTACACAGGACGAAGTGAACAGTATGAGGAAAGTCGGAGAGCCAGGTAAGAGCTTGGATTTCGCACTGCTGCCAGTTGTTGATGGTGAAGCAAAGGTTTGGTTTTCATTGGCACTAAGCCGGCGGATGCCGTATCTTCCTTTTACAATATCCGCCATGGTTATTTCCTGTACCCTGATGAGTCGGTATGGAAACTGTCTTTTGTGTGCCCTGAATGTGAAACTGATGGCTCTTTAGGAATACGAAGGCAGTACCAGGACGTTTACAGCACTGCTTCGTGCTCTGCATCAAACGAACAAGGTGGCGATCTGTGCATTCTTTCGGCGCGTTAACGCTATGCCAGCTATAGTGGCGCTTTTCCCTCAGGTAACGATTGATAGAAACTGATAAGGCAGCAGTAGCAATGATAGTCTTATCAGTTCACTTTCTAGAGAGAAGAAGTGGGTAGCAATGGTGCTCAAATACAGCCCCCTGGATTTCACCTTATCCCAATGCCTTTTGCGGACGATATCCGAGGCTTGCCGGTGAACTCAACGATCATTGGTAGATAGAGTAGCGTGATTCAGATCGACAATGATGTGCTAACTCATTTACGTTTGGCAAGCTGCTGAGGAACAGGTGGACAAAATGAAAGACGTGGTTGCACGGCTCATGATAAAAGGTGCCTACGATCCGAATGCATATGAGAATCCAGGTACGACTACTCAGGTTGCATGATAGTGACCCGGATTGACGAGATCTGTCGGAAACAGCTTTGCAGTTGCATTTTGCAACGTTACAAGCAGTGGCATTGGATAAGGACATAGGGGAGGTGCCGGACAAAACTTTACCAAAGATAGGCGCTATCAAGAAGGTTAGGAGAGTGAAAAATTTTGTGGACAAATGAAAATTAAATGTTTGGGCAGCGTGTCGGTCATATCTTGGAAGAATTCAACAGCAAGCTACCAGCAGATGAGTCGGAGCAAACAGGCCACAAACGCACGGTAAGAACCAATGGACCCTTACAGTCTTGTCACACAGCGATAATGATGGGCGCACGTTTTTCTGATACAGGTATCGAATGATTCTAACTCGGCCACCAGCAAGCGGGTAAAATCCGACAAGTCCGTTGAGGACCATTATCGCGACGAGACTTTGGATCACGTAAGCAATCGCCAGATCTCCCTCTTGTTGCTCTAACATTGAGTGTCTCTATATTAGTGTACAGTTGCCATGCTCAAAGAATGGCTCCGCAGTAGAAATGTCAGTCCAAAACAACGGAAAGCCGATTTAATTGCTCAAGTTTGCGATATACTTGATAAGAAAGAATAGTGTCACTTGGTTTGGGAGATCGGCAATATGATATGAAACCCTTATTTACCGCGCCGCTTGAACCGACCACACATTGCTGCGAGATGAGATACTTCTTTTTTTCCTTCCTGTTTCTAAAAATTTTTTTCTTTACCGGATTGATCCGAAACATATATATATAAAGGCTCAATAATCGAAACAACGGCCCCGTTATCTTTTCTTTCATTATCGCATTGTCAACCATGAAGGCGCGCATCAAAGACGACGCAACCATGGAATTCAAAATCGACCCTTGGTTCACGGGCATTATGCGAGGGTTGCCTAACGACGAAGAGTCCGAAGGATGCGTCCTGAAAGGCACCTGTATCGTCCACGTTCATCGTCCAGTCAAAGTACGGCGGCTCATTGTATGGTTTGAAGGCCGCAGCAAAGTCAACCTGCGCGGTCATAGCTCAATTGGCATTGCTTCAACCGAGACGTGTGAATCACGATCATTGTATCTTAAAGACCAGCATTTCATTGGAGACGATGGTCAAATTCATCAACTTACACCTGGTCGATACGAATATCCATTCTCTTTTGATATACCTGCCAACCTTCCCGCGAGTTTCCGTGGCAAATACGGACGAATCCGCTATCGGCTTCAAGCTACTATGCAGCGACCTATGCTTTCATCCGATATACGCATCAGTCAGGACATTGTCCTTCGCCGGTCACTTATCAACGACTTGACGCCTGGTACAGAAATGATGGATACGGTAAACGGCGAAAACCGAGCGGAGCATGTGCAGTACAGTGCGACTGCAACCACAATGGCCTATCGCGAAGGTGGACTTGTGCGTCTGAACGTGGATGTCAATCTGGGCCGGCCCGACACTCATGCAGTACGATCTGTCACATGTGCTCTCAAGGAAACAGTCCGCTATCGCACAACAGGAGAGCGATCATTGACGTGTCAATCATGCAGGTACGCTTCCAAATCTTATTTCATGAACTCTAAAGAGCCCAAACTTATCTTTTATTCTTTTTAGTAAAACCGAAGAATTATTTCCACTTGGCTGGAGTACGTTCTATCCATCACAATCGCCCGATTACAGTCCTTATGAGCCACACAATTACAACGCTATCTTTCGGCTATGCCCACGTGTCAATGCTGATACCGAAACGCGACTCCTGAAGGTTACACATGCGATCGTTGTCAATATCATGATTGAAGAGCACGCTCCGACCGCCGAAGATGCTGCATCTGTCACCAGCGCTGAAGAGCACACTAGCAAGGAATACATCCAACAAATCGAAAATGCTCTGGCATTAGCCGCAGAAACATCATCATCCTATTCTCTTCCGACGCCACCTTCATCCGAACCCAGCACTCCTCCACCTCTCAGCAGAACCTCTTCCTCTTCATCTTTATCCTCTCTTTTCTCCTCTATCCGACGCAGCCATCACCATGACAAAAGCTACAGCGCGCCATCCTCGCGTCGCTCTTCTATCAGCCTCGGTACCATGACACCGCGCACCAAGCAACAACAGCACAAGACCCACCTTTCACTTTGTTCCCTGGAACTTCCCGTCGTCGTGACATCTCGCGAGCATGTCTGGGATGGTGCAATGCCAAGTCCGCCTGCTTACGATACCATTGAAACCCCTCCAAGCTACTTTCACGCTTTAGAACAACTTCCAGCAGTTCCCGTCTACTCATCATCATAGTCCTAAATTTCTTCTCATGTTGTCATTGACATCATCCTCAGTCTTTTTTTTGCATTCATTCATCATTTCTTGTACAATCTTACTTCAATAATAATAATAATAATGATCCATCGCTTTGTACCCAACATACGGAGATTTTCCCTGATTTGGTTCTGATCGCCGGGAATTCGCGGGATATCAATTGTGATAGTGTTACCCGAGACATTCAGTGCCGATCGGAAGATATCACCGTGGCACGCAGCTGCGGTCAGACATTTTTACCATAAATGAATAATGACCACCAGCCGGTCTTGCAACGTGAACTCAAGCGGTCTCGATGGTCTTGTGCAACATCCTCCCTTTGGTGCATCATGATTGAAAACGATTGAGACTTTATTGATTTCGTTTATTCGATATTCTCTGAGTCCATTGAACCCCTGGTTTTGCGCATAATTGACGCCAACTTTGCGGCGACGATTCTCTAGCCAAGATCAAGCGGGCGTAGGCAGGGGAATCTGCCTATTCTGCTTCTGCTTGGCTTATCATCACAACTGTATACCATACATTGGGCTGTTAAATGCATTCACTTTACTGTTGGCGGGTCAGTCAGCCAAGATTACATAACAGAACAGAAACAGCTAATGCTGCGATATGCTTGAAGATGGCCCTTTTCAATTTTAGGGGCAAGTGAGGGTTCCTCAGTCTTGATAGTAGATCCATTGGCGAGGATCGATATATGTTAGTGCCAAATGGCTGTCACGAAAAGATCGATTGGCAGATACAAGCCAGTTCGAAATTCCAAATGCTGGTATATTATCAATTTTGATCCACTAAGTGCACCTCAAATCGTCGACCGATATTTCGGTAACCAATTATGCATAGATGAAACCTGAAAGGGGCCAAAGAGTTCCATGCTAGAAGCTTACTTGTACTGATACTGGCGTCGAATATCTTCAATATGAAATTGGCCACTTAAAACTTCAATGGCGCTTACTCTATTTTTGCCATAAGCCTTTTTCTCCATTGGAAAAGGATTAAACTCTTTCAGGTAAAAGGGTGTGTGTCAAGCTGAACTTGGTTCACCTCCTTTCGTCTTTTACTGTATCCTCCTTCTCACGCCTGTAAATATCTATTTCTGCTGGGAAAAAATGTTATGCAGCATTCATGCAGAACATTGGTAACTTTTCCGCTCATAGCAAAGCGCCGATCAGCTTTGGGTTATTTTGCTATTGTATTTTGAAGAGACA
>JSYX01000276.1:0-44549 GCA_000787465.1 Thermomucor indicae-seudaticae
GATCGGTGCGGCGGAGACAATCCCGGAAAGCATTGATGAACTGTGCTTCATGCCCGAAGACCTGGAGCCGTTCTTA
Source organism: Thermomucor indicae-seudaticae (assembly GCA_000787465.1). NCBI lineage: Eukaryota > Fungi > Mucoromycota > Mucoromycetes > Mucorales > Lichtheimiaceae > Thermomucor > Thermomucor indicae-seudaticae. Next base: position 77 of record JSYX01000276.1, read on the forward strand.
GAGGATCCCGGCTTCTTCAAAGACGGCATCAACATGTCCGCAAAGGACCGTCGTAAGAAAGCAAGACAAATGATGAAGCATAGCAACAAATCATCCGCATCAACAACAACGACTAGCATTACTTGTCCTAAATCCGACGGCACTTCTGATATGTCCTCAAAGGGCTTCCTCAAGAAAGCAATACAAAGGATGAAGCATAGCAAGAAGCCGTCTGCACCACAAGCAACGATTACCGCTACTTCTACGGTATCCAACGTCCTTCTTTCAGCTGCTTCTCCACTGCATGATGTACGCTATCTCGCAGCAAATGCAGCAAAAACAATACCACCAGCGGCAACAGCTTCAGCAGCAGCTTCGCCGACGTCCTTCTCCGCTGAGCAAGGATGCCTCCCCGACGTTCACTGTGATTCGTCGTCCAATGCCCGTTCTTCACCGATCCATTCGCTCTCTCCATTGTAACCCCGTCTCAAGCACTAATTTTTCACGGATATTATAGACCTGTGACGCCCTACCCTCAAATAAAATATACACCTTAGACATCAAGTAAAATGGTTAGCAAGATCCCTTCTCTCTTCACGTTTTTCTTGGGACACAAGAAAGTCTGAAAACTATATAGAAGAACGTGAGTAACGATGTGCAACGATGCGTTCATAGCGTTAGAGACAGCAAAAGTGAATTGGGACTGACCTCGCAATCACGTCGTTCCGCAAGATCGAAATAGCCTTTCCCTCCTTGGACGAACCCGATCCATGCTCGGAAAGCTGTGGAAAAGAAAAAAGACTTTGTGTCGAGTGCGAATGGTCAGCTTGAAACTCTAAAAAAGCGTTTTCTCCAGTTGAACGTTCTTCGGCTTTTCTCCCTTTTTCTTCATCCAATATCTTCTGTATCCTGATTACAGTATTTGGTTCTGAATAAAAGGGTCGTTCTCTTTTGGCATAAATTGATTAACGAAAAGGAACGCACGGAAGATTCACTTTTGTTGCAATTTACCAAGAAAATTCATCCATTGTCCTGTGAATCGTGATCGGTATTTGACTCCAGCTACAAGGCCGGTCACTTTTTAAGCTCTAAAAAATTGATCAATGGAAAGCATGATACACAAGATTTACCGAGAAAAGATGAGTCAAATTAAACACATTTCTTGCAACTTAGTGTGGGCAATGCTGTAATCAAAAGCTCGAACTCTCCCTTTCCATACCGAAGATGGTCAAGCCAGTGTTTAACGAAATGAGCGTTGCCCAATAAGAAGTGTATAAGACCATTTGCTGTCGGGTTTATTACCATCGCAATTACTTTCATCCACAACTTTTTGCAAAACTCGTTAGCAGAATGATAATTATACAAGCATCGTTCCGCATTTACATTGTTGGGACTGGTGAAGTCGAGCTTGTCATCAATCGGCAAAGCGACAGCTCGGCTGTTTCATATATTCAACGACGTGCTCTGGTTCACTTGTATCGTCCCTTTTGGACGATTGCGCACCCATTTATATCTTCATGTATCCCGTGCCGGAATAAAGACGCGTGAAAGCAAGTTATATTGGGTAGTCACTTGGATAGGGAACAAGATCAAGTGGTACTCTCAGCATTCTCTCAGTTATAAAGAAAAAGTTCTGTGTAAAGCACTCGTGAGAGAGAGAAGGTAAGCTCAACGGATTACCGGGCTGTCCTGCTTGTGTATACATCATTCACAAGCTCAACCACGATGAGGACAGACTTACAGTCCGGAGCAACGAAGTCAAAGAAGATCGCTAGAGTACTAACTTGTAATATCTGGAAGCCCTGAAAAGTTACATGCAAGGGAAAATGACTAGCCATGAAAAGGATCGTTCGAATAGGTCACAAAAATAAAAAGCTAATACGTACCGCTGGAACAACCCAAGTATCAAGCTTTTTAATGAGAACATCCGTACTCTACATAAAGCCGTCACGTTGACTCTTTGTGCACAGATATTGATATTGCATCTGCATCCATGCAAGCCAAGATCTTCCTCCTGGTAAAAGCGCCTGGTTTAAGAGGGTGTTTAGTGTGTAAGGGAAAATTGCTGATTCAATTATCTGTAATCCAACAGCTCATGCGAGTATTGGTACTAACCCACAAACAGCCAAAGCGCTAAGTACAAATAAAAGCATAACTGGAGCGGGTGGACAATGGAGTTCCAGGTTTGCTTGTAAGACTTGTAGGGCAAGGCAGAAAGGCACTCGTTGGTAGTCACCAGAAGAACTACATACATACAGCGAATGTTAGAAGTGGGGACCCATTCGCATTCGCAAAGCTTGCTTAGGCGTGGATCGGAAATCGCAAGTCAATTCCGAATGAGATTGCACAAGTTGAAGGGCGTGCGGTCACTCAGTAACATACTGTTTTGATGCTTGTTTGTGGTTAATTTGACTACATCTCGCTATAGACTGAAAGCGAAGAATGCCGTAGTGAAGCGTTTTCCAGAAAACTCATATGTTAGATCGTATGGAGGCCAAGCGAGCCACTGTGTCCGAACCAGAGATCTGGTTAGCTGTCTGAAGCACAAAATTTCCCCGCGTTTCAGCAGCTAGCTTGACGACTTAGATATATGATAGATAAATTTCAGGATCTATAGATGTAAGGGCGTGGTATTGCTCAAGCCACGTTTTGTCGAGACTATACGCTACACTTCTTGGCAGACAAGAAGGTCTCAATGATAAAGCAAAAGGCTCAAGAAACTCTATCGAAGAAATTCATCTCCCGCATCGCCATGCAAAGATAAGTCCTGTGTGTCACGTCTCAGGTGGCCTTAGCCATTGGACATGGACGTCTTCTCATCAGACGCGTCCGATGATTGCCTTTCAAGAGCCGAAGCGACTGCTCGAGTGTTCAATTCCCAGGCCGAAGATATATTGACAGACGACGATTTGCTTGACTTGTTTCGCATCATGAGACAGATACTGAAAAAGCGGCCAGATACAGAACGAGTAGCCAAATTACTATTTTGCATTGCGTATGCTCTGGGTGACCATGTCAAGTTTTGCAAAAGTTTGCATGACGACCGGATAGTGTTTAGAGACGACATAAACCCTTCGTTTGGCATTGTTGCTCTGCCTCTGAACAGCTCCTGTTGTCCCGGCCGAACAGAGGTTCCCAGGAACGGCTTTCATCATGATAATGGATCCATTAATAGTCAACAACAGATACCAGCAACAGAACCACCACCACCACCGCAGCAGCAGCAGCAGCAGCAGCATCCCTATCGGTGGTTTAGCTCTCAGCCCTTGACCAGGTTATTGCCGAGTCCCGATATACCGGATGCTTCCGAAGAGAATGATCCATCGACGCTTACAGGATCAGAAGAGGATACAAGAGACTTGTCTACCGTACACCCGTACGCGCATCTAAGACCGCTTTATCCCACTGCAACTGGGAATGATAATGTCCTCGGTGGTCCAAGCTCACCGTCGCCGAGCAGTAGTAATGTGCGTGAACAGACACCGTTCCCGCGCAGGCTCAGTAGTACGACGCTTCTTGGGGGTGCCCTGGCCAAGCAATCTGGAAATAATATCAGTAATGGTACCAGCAACCAGCCAAGACGTGAAGTCTTGATGGAGCCCAAGCAGCGCGGATTTTACTACCAGGATGGGCGAATCGGACGTGAGCCGCCGCAGCTGCAACGATTCGCAGAGCAAGGAGTCTTGACGCAGGCTTCGCTGATGCGAAAACGGAAACGTAAATATGTGGATGGCACTTTGCAGTACGAGCTAACTACACTACCTGCACCCGCGAAGAAGCCCAAGATACCCCATCGTCATGGCGAGTTTGAGCAACGACGTAAGTGGGGTGGTTGGGAAATTGTGTGTGATGGAGGCAACGAGTATTCATTTATTGAAAATGCAGGAGACGATATCATTAGCCGTATGAGAAGCATTACGGTGTCCGATCTTGAACAAAAGGCATCACGGCTTCCAAGTGACTTTACGCTTGCAATAGAACAGGCGCCCATTCCAGAAGAGGATCTGTCTCGAACTCCCGAAGAAGCTGCCAGCTTGCTCGAACCAGCCCTTCGTATTTTGACGTATCATTCCAACATGAAGCCACATCTCGATAATGGGATGAATCAGAATGGGATATATTACAATGCAGATTACTTTCGACTCTTTTTAGCCTTTGAACAGTTCCAAAAAGTATTCGCAAGATTGTTTCCTAACAAAGTGGTAAACATAACGAAAGACGGCGGTGAAGATGAGGGTAATAATATTAACCAAGAAAGGGACAAGGACCGGGAACGCAATGCCAACATGAAGGCGTACCGTGGCTGGATAGAGCCATTACTGACGGAGACCAACTGGGCAGCATTTCGTCGTAACATTGTGGTTGGCGAACGGATGATGCAGTTGACCAAAGTCGTGGGCCAAGGAGTTTTGCTAATGACAAAGGAGCTGAGCGGTTCCAAGCTACACTTAACATTTACAAACAGCGAGTGGGAGGAGTTCATCAATGGCTTAAGCTCAGGGAAATGGGATCATACCATAAAGTGGGAGAGCGAACCATCGGCTGACCGATCCATGGCTGGAGACGGATCATCCATGCTTGTTACTGAATTACAGCTTAAATTCGGCACACGCCATTGGTTCAGACCTGATGGGACAATGACAAAGGAAGACGAACGGCGAAGATCTTTGCGAAGCAGCCGTGCGCGGATACCACCAGATAACAACGATGGGCCACAAGACAGAGACGAACGATAAACCTCTTCGAACAATAATCCTTAAGATCTCCTTTGCTACCTTTTATATAAACTGTATATCTACTATTCTGCATACCTTTTCACTGCAAAAGAAAGATTGACGGGTAAACTTGTTTCATATGTGACTTGACGAAATATCTTATCTTCTCTGGTTCTGATGTACACACAAGGAGTTGCTGGTAATTTGACCACGAATGGTTGAACTGTGAAGTATTTTGGAGCTAATCTTCTGCCAAGGCTTTTACAATGCGCCAGCGACAAAGTTTCTTGTATTCTTCGTTGGCAGTACTTCTGTCATCGCTTCTTTGCTGAACCTGAAACCATATTTTCATTTGCAATTAATCCCTCACATCACAGTTCATCATCAGGTGAGCATCGTTGTAGCTTGAATACACCAAAGCAAACCTAACGAAAAGGCGCTTGTTTAGTTATGGCGACTGGTCACTTCTCATTGTGCATTTACGAGTTCAGGAGAGCTCTTCTTTGGTCTACTTGTACTATATACTATGCGCATTATAGAACGGCACTATGGTAGTTCGAAATACACAGTAAGTAGGACGTTGTATTGAACACTGCATTTAGAGGGGATAATGATATATTTCAAAGTCAAGGCATTTGTTTTTCTTGCATGGGTTATTTCAACACTTTTAGAAATTGGTGCATTGGTATCGGGTGCCAAACTTGGTCTGCGGAGGATATCTGGTGGTCCGTAAGTATACATGTCGTATTCAATAGTTAACTTTTGGGAGGGAGGTGTTCTTCTTTGGACTCATAGTAATTCTCTACAAGATACGCCTTGACTTTTGCATTACTTTATCAATATCATCGAGTGATTCCCGCAGTATATCGATTTCGGATATTTGGTCTTATATTGAATGACAAGACGTTTGTCTACATGCTGGCGATACAGGTAATGATTGTTTGTTTTCTTGTTGCACAGCGAACTTATGTGGTAATAACGATAGATGCTTGCCTCGCAATCTTTTGGTACCATGGTACCTGCTATCTGCGGTCTGATGGCAGGTGCCTTATACCGATCAGACGTCGGTAATATGAAACAGTGGCGATTTCCAAAGTCAATACAAAGCCTGGCGTCTAAATTTCTCGGGTCATTGCTCGCATCCCCTCCTTTGCCAAGGTCTACTGCCGTCCTGCCTGACCAGCCACCTCGCATGATAAGCTTACAGGGCAGCAGCGGTAATCTGACAACATCTGCGACGGGTTTGCGTAACCGACGGACAGGAACGCGTATGAGTCGTGCCTCGGTGAGGGTAAGATTTTCCTTTCCTTCCAGCGAAAGAATTTCTCGCAATAATAAGGATTTTCTGGAAGGAATATCTGGATACGTTTACGGGACAAGGATCCGAACTGGTGCCACCTTCACAAGAGCATATAGCGTTGCTGATGACCATGTTCCCAGAGCATCCTCAGGAGGCAGTGGTGCGGGCTCTTTCTTCTGCAAACAATAATCTCGACAGAGCAGTTGAAGTCATGCTAAATACACCTTCACCAAGAGATAATGCTAGTTCAAGTCGTACTTAATCCGATTTTATTTCTGTAGATAGCTAGATAATAAAAACGAGGTTATTTGTATGTAATGAAATCTTTCATATTTGCCTTTTGGCGTAGCATCCACCAGAATCGAATAACAGTGCTTGACCACAACGCCGTAACCTACAAATGTGCGAGATATGAATCAAGACATGACTGTCAAAAAGGAAGGAATACAAAGTACGTACATCTCCTTGTGAATTCAGATACCATGAGTTGCAGCCTAATACAAGCAATATAAGCTTCTGTCTCTTTGGTTTGGCATCCACCTGGCATATGAACGAAATGGTCTTACCTCCTTTCCAGACGGTGGTGCGGAAGTCACTCTTCAACCGCTCGACGAATCGATCCTGAGCTTCTTTGGTTGGCTCAACGGCTCTAACTTTATCCTTGATGGCACGACGGATGACTTGTATCGCAAAGTTGACTTGGCTAAAATGCACGGAAAGGGCTGGTCAGGTATAAACTCTGATCGACAGCAAGATTATCTTACCATTCAATCATAATAACGACCGAGTTGTGACCGAGAACACTTGAAGGGCCAAGGATCATAAACAGATTGGGGTAGTCATGAATCAAGACGGATTTATAAGTGTCTGGAAAGGCATTTTGCCAGAGTTCGTTAAGTGTTGTGGCCGGCTTCTTTCCACGGACTATAGGGTGACAGGTCAAGCTTTGTGAAAGGCCTATCAAGTATGTAAGTTCTTACTCTTCAGGTTGCCCAAAAATCCTTGAACATCAAAACCGGTAGCAAGGCATAGGATATCAACTTGGGCCTCCTTGCCATTGGCTGTGACAATGGTACGGCCCTTGATTTCCTTGATGGGACTTCGCTCAACCACAACATGGTCTTGGCAGAGTGTTTCCAGATAGTCTTCAGACACGGTGATGCGTTTGCAGCCAAGCGGATAATCAGGTATCAAGAGTGGTGCAAGGTCGGCGCGACCCTGTTTCTCAAGTCGTTTCCGCATCTCGTTTGCAAACACCTTGGTGAGCCATCGAGCGATGCGGCCTTGGTAATAACCAAAGTTGATGTAACCCAACTCAAGCTGCTCTTGTCCCTTGATGAGTAAACGAACATAGAGACGGATATAAATGTAAAGCATACCGTGAGAAAGAGCACGAAACGATAGATGCGTGCCACAAACGGGATCCATAGAAAAATGAATTGCATAAGGCGCGAGTACCGGTACTGCCTACGAAACAGAACCCAAGCAGGAGTACGTTGAAAGCTGTACAACCGCGAAGCGACGCGAGCGAGCTTGGGGATCGCTTGGACTGCACTGGAGCCGCTTCCAACCACAGCCACTCGCTTGTTTGTAAAGTCCACGTTGGGATCCCAAGAAGCGGTATGAACAATCGTGCCCTGAAAGCCTTTGAATTCTTCAGGTATTTGCGGCACGCGAATGGAACCAACACTGACAAATCTAATAATAGAGCAACATCGACTATCAATAAAAGCAGCTGCTTCTCCTTCTGTGGATATGATATTCTAAAAAGATTTAACATACATCATGTCAAAATACACAACAGACGACTTGGCGGTAGCAGCGTCGTTATTGTTATTACGGGAACGCAAGTCGAGTCGCCATTGTTTGTGATCGTCGAGCCAGGTCGCTTCCACTACTTCGGTTTCCAAACTCAGGTGATCATATAACTGATACTTTTTGGCAATGTTTGAAAGATAAGCTTGTATCTCATAGCACGGACTGTACCGTTCCGACCAGTCTACATTAAAAGCAACAAGTATTACAGCGTGGACCATTTGCTTGGTTCATTTACTTACATGGGTTAAGCTCAAAACTGAGGGAATATAGATGCGATGGCACGTCGGATGCGCAACCAGGGTATCGATTATGGTACCATGTTCCTCCGACTTCTTTTGAAGCTTCGAAGATATGTGGGGTGATGCCCAGTTGCTTTTGTACTTGAATTGCGGCACAAAGACCGCTAAATCTTTGTATGGTCAATACCCAGAGCCATTTTCTACACTGTGAATGTATTATTACCCTGCTCCGATAATGCCAATGGTCGGCTTTTTGTTGCGGGAGATCATAATCGATTACAAAGAAGGGGGAGTAAAAGCAAGAAGCTAATGTCCTTTGGACCACCTTTTTCTCGTCGCGTTTTTAGCTGGTTTTTTCTCAGTTGCACCAGTTCCAACGAAGGGGAACTGTAGCTTTTTACGGTATATAGTAGGCCGTACGTTAAAGTGAGTCCGTTACACTGTTTGACTCATTTGCAGGGCTTGCTGGTACACAGCCCACGGACAAGGTTATTGTTGAGGTTGGGGCGAGAGCGACCTTGCATAAGAGCGACCTTGCTTGAGAGCGGCCTTGCATGAACGCGGGAAAAAAACGACTCGAGGTCGACTTTATGTTTGATGTGATTCTGACATACTGTCTTGTCTAACTGCACGGTTTCAGAACGCTCTGATGTACTCGGACTCTTGTCCGACAGGTTTTAGTCAGGAAGAAATGATCGCTGAGAGCGGTCCAAGTGCAGTACAGTGCCTGGCGGAGAATGAAGGGTTCCGATAAGGCTAGCATCACATGCACTCCTTTGGAAAGCTGGACTCAGCATGAATGAAACCTCCTCAGATGACCGTCATCAACCTACGATTTTTCTAATGAGCAAGATCCGTTGCCCAAACGGCATGCGGCTCCTTGTTACACGACTGAAGAGTTTCCCTATTGAAAGAGTGTAAAAGAAAAGAGCAAGCTCACGCTCTGCTCCTCACAGTAAAACTATGGCACCTCGACGAGGAGTCTTGCAACACTGAAAGCAATTCTGCAGGAGACATAGAGGCATCGTCCAGAATCCTACAGGAGGCTAGTTTGAGATGTCCTGCGCCGTTAGACCAGGATTGGTGCAAGGTAGATATGCTGAATTGGGTGCAGTACCCGCGCGAATGTATCGATAGGTTCCGTGACTAAAACTACTATCGTTATATCAAGCGAAGATACGCCTGGGGAAAGCAAATCCGTTATTGCGTAGGTCGATCTGTATATCAAGAATGTCGATTATTAAACGTGGATATATCGCGCGGGTACTGTATAGGAATTTACTGACAATGGTGATGCGCGACACGCCGACGAGACAGTGGCGATGGGTAGCACTTGAAAGGTATATTTCTATTACACTAAGTCGTATATTACATTACAGAAGATAAAATAGACTAGATGTTAACGTTGATAGGCCTTTTATGTTGAATAAAGTCGGACAGACGAGGGTTTCGTAAAGCCCACCAGAAGCTGGCAATGGTACCTGGTTCAAGAGTCCTGTGAGACAAATGCTTCATTTTCCCTAATTGGTTCTTTTATTACCTGACCAGAGACCGTAAATCTAAAATAGCAGCACGCCATATCAGTCAAACTGGTAAGTATAAAATTCGTGTTTTGTATAATAGTGCTCACCTCTCCCGCGTCGTTCATGTACCATGAGCGACAACCACCTGCCCAAACGGTATCTTTTAAATCATCTCGCAGTTTGGCAACAAAGGAGTCTTGAGCAGATAACTTTGGTTCAATCGCAGTCAACTTGTTTTGTCTCATTTTCTTGATACAATCCATGGCAAAGTCGACCTGACACTCGATCATGACGACTACCGAGTTGTGGCCCAAGCCAGATGAAGGACCTAGCAGCAAGAAGAAGTTTGGGTAGCCATGGATGGTGACCGTCTTGTACGTCTTTGGAAAACTCGATTTCCAATGCTTATCGAGCAATTGCTTGTTCCGTCCGTAAACTGTAAAGGATAGTCGTTGAGCTATCCACGCGTTTCTCACTGAATAAACAGATAGATACTTTTCATATTGCCTGCGTATTCTTGGACATGGAAACCTGTGGCGAGTACTAATATATCGACTTCAGTCTCTCGGCCTTCCCTGTCAATCAGTGTTCTCCCTTTAATATCCATAATGCTGGTTTTGTACACAGTAACGTTGGGCTTAGCCAATGCTTCCAAAAACAGTTCGGATTTGGCAATACGCTTGCATCCAGGCGGGTAATCTTGATCATGAAGGTTGCTCTCAATAAAAGTTCATCCGAGCACAGATTGTTGGACCAATGGCTTACCAGGTGTCAAGATAGGAATCAGATCTGGTCGACCAGCACGTTGAAGCCGCCACGCAATTAGCTTCTCAAAAGCTTTCCGGACGCGCTTTCCCAGAAATGACTTGTAGTAGCCAAAGTTCACATAGTATAGTTCGTGCTAATTTGGATAAATCGTTGGCATGTGTCAAGAAAAAATGGCCATCCATGTACTTTTTTTCTTTACTGTACCTGCAGATAGATGAGGAAACGATACAAGCGCATAATGAATGGAAACCACCGAAAGATAAGTTTAACTAATTTGGGGTACGTAAACTGCTCTGTGAGCGGTACAGGGTGAATATTCGCGAAATGATACATAGGCGACAAGATTCTTACCTCTCGGAGAAACCCAAGCAGGTGTTCTTTGGAAACTGTACAGATGAGCCGCTAACTTCCTGAGCTGCGGGATCACCTGTATCGCTCTACACAGTATCAGCAAAAAGAATGCACCCAAAGCTTCACTTTGCGGTAACTCACGAAGCACCACTACCAATAACTGCAACGCGCTTATTGGTAAAATCAAGCGTCGGATCCCACCTCGCTGTATGTACCACCGATCCATCGAATGCCTTATACAGTTCCGGAAAATTCGGTACGCGCAATGGACCAAGACCAGCAAACCTGTTATCATTACTCGTGTTAGTATCCTTTCCTTTTGGCTGGCTGACCCCCTACTCCATTCCTTCTTACACAACATCGTAATAGCCAGATTCCAATTCCGCATCCGGAATATCGGTCCGACGCCACTTTAATAACCACTGTTGTCGATCCTCCATCCATTCTGTATGAATGACTTCGGTATTCAACTTGGTTTGCTCGTAGATTCCATATTTTCGTGCCACACCACGTAAATAAGCGTAGATTTCTGCCTGACCGCTATAATGGCGCGTCCAATCTATGTGTGACGTACTTCATAATCAGGGAGATTGCCAGGACGCCTCTCTCTTCTACCTACCTGGATTCAACTCGAAACTGAACGAGTAAAGATGAGAAGGAATATCACATTCTGCACCCGGGTATGTGTTTGCATGCCAGGTACCCCCCACATCCTCTGACATTTCAAATAATTGGGCCTTTACTCCAAATTTTTGCTTGAGTTTGATGGCAGCGCATATACCGCTAAACCTGTTCCTCGTCCTCCGTTCAGTATATCTCCTCTCTCTGTCTTTCTTTCACCCAATTTACGTTACCCAGTGCCGATCACAGCTGCTGTAAAATTTCTATCACCCATGTTTGCAAGTAGGAGTGTGACAGAGAGAGAGGATAGCAGGAAAAAAGCAGGAACAATAAGATGTTGGCCTGCCTTTAAAAGAGATCCCTGTCGGAGTCGTCCCCGGATTCACACATAAGCTTAAATGAACTTGTTATGGCAATCTCCTCCTTGGATTGAAAGCTTACAACCGTGAGAACAGCCTTCAACATTCCAGGTATTCGATATCTCCTTGCTGCATCTCGCTTGAACGGATCGAGCCATGGACAATATGATTATTGGGAAGTTGAAAGCTTATCAATCAATGTTAATAAAGGCACTTAAACAAAGTCCAAAGGAATCTCGCTTTTTTCTCGTATACATAAATATGCATCTTTCCGGAATAAAAAGTCGGAAATGGCAGCTTCTGACCATCTAGATCTTCTGCTTTATGTGCTTGCCGATATACTGCTCGGCGTGAGATCAGTGGACCCAGGACAACTCCGAAGGTCGGCCCGGCAGAATCGTAGCAATTCATGGGACAATGTCTTTGGCGAGTGCTATTCTGATCCACAATCATCGGCTGCAGAAGTTGTTTAAACATTTGCTTCAGAAGCCTAGCACTTGAAGCTAATTGAAGCCACTAGCTCAAAAGATGTACATGAACAGTCTGCGCAAAGAGTGTGAAAGCGCATGCGCTGACCGACATAACGCGATTTGATTGGGCAACAAGAATTTTGCTCGGAGCTTGGTATTGCCGAAACCGTGACTTTGAACTTGTGCACTTTCAAGACTTTCCACTCTTTTCTCTTCCTGTTTATCACCTCATGGGCAGCAAGAAGAAAAAATCAAAAACTCTTCGACCTTGGTGCTGGTACTGTGAAAAGGACTTCGAAGACGACAAGGTCCTTGTTACCCATCAGCGGGTAAGGCGCCATCTTTTCCCGCATTGACTTGGTTTCTCAGCATTGACAACATTTCCAGGCCAAGCATTTCAAATGTGAAGTCTGCGGTAAACGTTTAAGTAAGTCTTTTGTTTTCAGCAGATTTTACGTTGCCAAATCTTTATAACACGTTTGCTAGCGACTGCGGGTGGTATGGCTGTTCACGCCCAACAAGTGCACAAGGTCGAAATCACAAGGTGAGTTTGAGGGAGGAAAGGAAAAAAATTTTTTACGAGAGCAGGCAGTTGATCATACATATATCAAGGGTACCAAATGCATTACCTGGACGAGAAACACTCGATATAGAAATCTTTGGAATGGAAGGCATTCCTCCTGAAGACTTGTTGGCATACGAAGCAAAAATGACGGGTGGCAACCCTTCTAAACGGGCGAAAACAGGTGGATATGGAGGTGCAGCCAATTATGGGGAATTGTCACCCGAAGAAATTCAGCAACAGATTGCAATGCACAAAGCAGGTAATCCTGCCATCGGTGCTCCTTCACCAGCTGCTGCCGCTGCTGTAAGTCCAACTGCTACCGCAACTGCCTATCCGTATTATCCGCCCTACTCTTCGCCAGCCGCCACGACAAATGCTTACGCAGGTCAGTACAATCAATATTACGCGTCCTACCCTCCCGCAGCACAACAACCATATGGTTACCAGCCAGCACCAGGGTACGTCATACTCTTTCACTCTCTGTCAATCTTCCGTATACTGACGTCATGCAACAAGAGCACCTCCTTATCCTGGAGCCAATCCATGGATGAATGCTCAACGACCACCGTATGGCGCACCACCTTACGGCACTCCTCCTGCAGCAGCCGGTGGTTATACTGCGTCTGCTCCTGGATATCCTCCGCAAACTACAGCAGCACCGACCACTCAAGGTGCGTACTATCCAGCGCCTACTGCTGCTCCAGGTTACGATTATACTAGTGCTACTACTCAAGAAACTCAAGATTCAGCAGCCGCTGCTCCGGCTACCGAACCTCAACAGACCGAAGCAACAGCAACAACCACGGCCCCTACCACTACAGAGTCTGAAGCACCTGCTCAGGAAGCCCCAGCTGCTGCACCTCCGGTGGCTGCACCGGCCGAAGGCGGCAAGAAAAAGGCGTCCAAGACTGTTCTTATTTACAGCAACAATGAAGTGTCACCAGTAAGTTCAACACTAAAGACTTTTTCCTGCCGAGTCAGCGGCGATTTATTAAACTTTGATTATAGGAGGAACAACGGGCGCAACTGGAGAAACATCGTATTGCTGCAGTCTCGTAAGATGCAAGAGATTTGGATTGCAACTTTCTCTTTTTTACATTTCGTGTTTTATACTTTCGTTTCACGTTTTTACATCATCATGTGCTTTTTTCCACGGAGCTCATCCGCCAAAGGTCGGAGAACAAGCGTGTAAAGTTCGTCCTCTGACGTTTGCTACCTAGATGGCTGAAACGTATACGGCGCCCTGTTTCGTTACTCTTACTTTGCAACGGTTTGTAGAAACAGAAAACCGGTAAGACGGTGTAGCGAAATAAATGGCATTGTTAATTGCACATGCGTAGTTGAGGTTGTGTGTTGCTACATAGTGGCTCCGGGCTGATTAACGTAAGTAGAAGTAAGCTAGTGACGAAGGCTTATAAAGCTTCCCGAATAAAGATTTATCCGAAATATGAATGTCACAAGACTATGACGCCATGTGATTTGGTACCCAGATGATGTAAATAATGGCAAGTGGAAACGTGTTCGGTCTGCTCATTGCATTCCGGATACGGATTGCGTACAACGCACAGACAGTTTCTCGTAACGAAGCCTTGCAAGAAGTTGTCCCTTTTGATACGAAAGATAATCCTGTTATACTTGACCGTAAAGTTGTAGGCCCTGCGTTTATGCGCTGTACTTGGACGATCGATAAGATGGTACGACAGAATTGATGTTGCACGGAAAACCTTTTTGGGATCTCCAAGCGATCAACGAAATGTTTTCGCCATTTGCGCCTGCCCCTTTTCGCCCTTGACCCCTCCCCTTCCAGAAAGGACAGCCACACCGAAACTCAGCATGGCCGTCGAAGAAGAAAGATTGGTTTGGTTCCTCATTCAACACCGCGGCCATAATTATATATATTGTTTTCCCGAATTAACTGTGTTTTTCTTCCTCCACCTCCTTCTTTCTGGCTTTTCATTATCTGCAATGCCCATGATATTCAAGAAACCGCAGCAAAAGACGATAGCCGTCGATTTGGATCAAACATTGGCACATACGCTGGAAGCCCTGGTGGCCTGGCACAACGAGACGTACGACACGCACCTGACCGTTTCCGATTTTGATACATATGACTACAGCAAAGTCTGGGGTGGTTCCCGGGAGGAAGCGTGTCTCAAGATCCGCGAGTTTTATGAAAGTCGTCATTTCGAAAACATTCAGCCCATCAATGACTTTGCCCTGGAAGCATTGAAAATGTTGAAGAAGCGCAAGTTTAACTTGGTCATTATCACTTCGCGACAGCAGTTCATTGCCGAAGAGACCAAAAAGTTCGTCGACAAGCATTATCCAGGTAAATTAATGAATATGTGCAAGAGGAAGCGCACACACACGCTTACAAGAGGCGCGAATACGAAAGGCATTTTCGAAAGTATATATTTCTGTAATCTTGGGTTGTCCGATGCCGAACAATTGGAATATGTGTCGAAACCCAAGTCCGCCATTTGCCAAGAGATTGGAGTGGATGTGTTGATTGACGATGGACTGGAACATGCGTTGGATTGCGCGGCTTTGGATATCGAAGTGTTATTGTATGATCGGGGAGGACAGTACCGGTGGAATCACACAAGGACCAAAAGAAAAGCAACGCTGACAAGCATGTCCCGACAATTGTATCATGGTCACCATCACGCGCCACTGCCGTCCAATGTAACACGAGTTACCAGCTGGAAAGAAATCATTGCGTATTTTCCTAAACCTCACAGTCCGTTGCGGAATTGCTATTATCCGCAAGATCTGAATGATGAAGAAGAGGAGGAAGAAGACGAGTGTTATGGCAAGTATAATGGCGAATATGAAACTGTAGAGGTGGATGAAATAACAGAAGATGAATATGAAGAAGAAGAGGAGGAAGAGGAGGAAGATGATGATTGTCATATACGAACGAATCGACGTTCGTCCTATGTAGAAGACCAACATGAAATGGTGTGGGTCTAAATCCCATCATATAGTTACTGCATACCCCATTTTACGCATCTTGTCCATAGATATTTGTATCATTAAACATGGCTCGCATTCTTTTTCTTTTTGGAATGGAAAGTCGGCCCTGTGAGCGCGCTGTCGCTTTGGTGCGACCTTTCTGCATTTCCTTTTTGTCGCTCTGTCCTCGTTTTTTCTCCCCTTCTTCTTTCTGGTTTTTCCCTCTTCCGCTCCATCATCAAAAGATCATCTTTTATACATATTGCTAGAGTTTTGCTTCTTTTTTAAAATACATCTTCTCCTCTTTCTGCTTCCTCCTTGATATAGAGAGTAAAAAAGTAACCCCTTGTCACGTTTTACGGCCGCCTTTTCGTCCAGCAGTTCTCTTTCCCTTTTCTCTTATATTTCTTGTTCTCTTACACTCTCTTTCTTCTGCTAAACCTTTTCTTTTTGCATTCCGCATTGTCGTCATGACCATGGTCGCTCCAACAGGCACGACGACGGCAACTAGCATGGTGGATCCAGTCACCGCATCGCAACAAACTCCGAGTCTATTTGCACTTTCATCACCCGAGGTTCCCTATCCTGACGGTCCGCCTCCTCCTTCTCGGTCATACTCGGTTATGGGACCGATTACTGAACGGTCTGTGCAACAACAACAACAATACATGAAAATGATGACGCCCGAGACATTACCGTGGTGGCAATATTATTATCAACTTTATCAATATCATCCACCACCAGGACGGAAACCAACAGTCTTCGGACCCTATCTCCTATTGCATACCTTGGGTGAAGGCGAATTCGGGAAAGTCAAGCTTGGCATACATATAGAATCCGGCCATGAGGCAAGTACAAGAAAATAAGGGGTCAACCTTCTTTTTTTGCCAAGCCCTTTTTTTCTGGGCTTCATGTCGTTATAGGAGCATGAAGGGGAGATAGAGAGAGAAGAAAGAAAGGCGGGGCAACTTTCATTACTCGCATGAATAACACCTTCCAACATGTAATATAGGTCGCCATCAAATTAATTAAGAAAGATCATATCGATTCTACTACTCGAATGGGTAAAGTAAAACGAGAGATCTCTGTCCTTAGAGTAAGTGATAAGAGAGAGTTGGACAGAACTGCGACGATAACACGTTTCAAATCAGACGGTTTGCCACCCCTACATTGTTAAACTCTATGACGTGATTGAAACCGACCGGTACATTGGTATCATCTTGCAGTGCGCCTCAGGCAAGTTTGACATTGCTCAAAGTGTGTACAAATCAGTTACTCATAATATTCTAGGTGGCGAGCTGTTTGAGTATATTTTAGCGCACAGATATCTCAAGGAACGGGACGCTTGCCGATTGTTTGCACAACTGATTAGCGGTGTGCACTACATGCATCAAAAGCATATTGTCCATAGAGATCTCAAACTGGCAAGTGGTTTGATTTTCATAACGTTTGTTTATGACCAAAGTCTAATGCACGGGATATTTGTTTAGGAAAATCTGTTACTGGATAGACATCGCAATATCATCATCACCGATTTCGGATTTGCGAATCAGTTTGGATCGGCCAAAGATGATCTTATGGCTACGTCCTGTGGCTCACCGTGTTATGCAGCACCTGAACTCGTCGTCAGTGAAGGAATGTACGTCGGCTCTGCAGTAGACATTTGGTCTTGTGGTGTGATTCTGTACGCCATGCTATGCGGCTATTTACCTTTCGACGACGACCCCGAGAATCCTGACGGTGACAATATCAACCTCCTCTACAAATATATCCTAAACACACCTCTGGCCTTTCCCGAGTATGTCAGCGCAGATGCTCGTGACCTGTTGCAGAAAATGCTGGTCCCTGATCCAGCCAAACGATGCACGATGAAGACAATCATGGAACACAATTGGCTTCGAGATTACCGCGACTTGTTCAATCGCACCATTGAAGAGCTGGAAGCAGAAGCGATGCGGACGGCTGATTTGCCCATTCGCGCCCTTTACGCGGAAGACAATGTGCAACCCACCGAATCTGCAATGGACGTTCATCGCGACACCACCCCTACCCCTGCAGAATCCGTCTCAATGCAGGAGTCAACCGAACCAAAGACAGACGACGCCGTCGTCCCCGAGAACAATGACATGGATGTAGACACTGAGCCGGATCCTCATCAAAATGCGCCTGCGTCATCTCCCATGGAAGTCGCTGATGCAGTAGCAGTCGAACCGCCTGTTTTGACCATATCGAGCAAGCATTCCGCGGAATCCGAACAATCACAAAACGAATGTCAAGTGAAAGGCACTATAACAGCAACGAATTTGGGTGTGCCTGAAATCTCGAGTTTTGAATTGCCTGCCTCCATGCACAGTGCAGAATCGACTTCGGAATCGGCAGCCGACAAAACATCGGATGTTCCCGAGTCTGGAGTTATCAAACAGTCAGCTCGTGAAATCAATACAACGGCTCAACCCCAGACCGATCCATCCCCGCAGGGTTCGATATTGCAGGCCAAATTCCTATCGAGCCTTCAACGACAGACAAACAATAACAGCCATCACCATCAAGAGGAAAACAGCGTTGGTGCTGTCAGCATGAGTACTCCCAATATACCATCCGTTCCAACCGCAACCACCACCACTACTACTGCTCACCGTCATCGTACTCCTTCTGCCGCCTTGACACCAACTTCTCCTCAACAACCACCACCAAGGGGCACGCGAAGAAAAGCATTGAGCCTCCTCGTCAATTCAATGGCAGATCATCTTCAGCCAAACGATGCTGCTACGCGATCCAATTCCACGACAGCAGTCAGCAAAAGAACAATGCCATTTTCGCGAAAGCACACTACGCGAGAGCGCGCACAGAGCGTCAATAATCATAATACTACCACTAGTCCGTATCATCAACGTTACAGTGGTTTCAAGCGTGTTGTCGGCAACAAGGACAGGGAGATGCACATTATGCCTTCGGTATCAGAGCAAACTATTGTACAGGAAAAGGAGAAACACAAGAGCGCAGGAAAGAAACTAATGGAATGGTTCAAGAAACGACCACTCAGTACGCGACACCCGGACCTTTTGCACGGTAGTAGCGAACGGCCTCTCAGCTCTTTTCAACATCCATTGCGAGCGATGCCGCTTGGCAAGTCATATGCGGTCGACTTTAATGACGCCAAACTGCGAACGCATCACGGTGCGGTTGATCAAGACGCGCTCACATCACGACCTCCTGTGGAAGTGCTGGTCGACATCAAACAAGCTTTGCTCGTAATGGGTATCGACGTAAAAAAGGATGGCGAATACAAGGTCAAATGTGTTCGACAGCGGCGAAAGCGGACGACGCCTTCTTCGCAAACACCTTCTTCGTCCTCCACATGCTCATCCTCACGTACAATAACAGACAAGAAACGCCGCATGAGTACGAGTGCACCATTGAGAAAGCTTTTGCGTCGGAGCAACCCCGCAGATACGATCATTCAACATCACCAACAGGGAACAGCCGTTCAATGCGCAACGATCTATGGTGATCCTGTGGTCGATCCAGGCGAAGAAGTACGATTCAGCGTAGAAGTGTGCAAGATTAAGAACTTACCAGGTCTTTACATTGTGGACATTCGGCGTATGCGTGGCAATGTCTGGGCATACAAGTTCTTGTACCACACATTACTTGAAACTCTCAATTTAAGCGGCAAGGGCGGTTATATAGGATCTACTAACAATAGTGGCACATTTCTTCCTACTCCTGGACCGACATCCTCTTCTTCGTCTTCTTCTGGTGGCCAACAACAATATAATCAAAATCGACATAGCTCTGCTAGTAGCGGAGGGAGCAGTAGCGTACTGGAAGATGTCAAGGAAGAAGAAGACTGAGCACGCGCCCACCCCTAGCGTCATGTTTTGCGCATTGATACCCGTTTTATGACCCCGCACACCACCTTCAAACATGTCCCTCGCATCTTTTTAGTTCATCGTAGAAAGTCCAGAGAATAAAATAATGGATGTCTCTATTCCTTGAGCCTTGGGCTTACCGAGCTTTCGTCAGTTTCAGTCCTGCAGTATGTAGAGCTGTTCATGGCATGACGCAGCTGCCATGTATCCCTTCCGTTGTGTTCACTGCTAAACTTGCAGCATTTATTATTTGCATCGTGTAGCAATCATGAATCTCTTATTGCCAACTATTTCCAGTCGATCTTGGTTGAATCCTAAGTTTAGCGAGAAATGCAAGCCTAAACAGTGTTGGATCTTTACTGCGAAAGCTTACGCTACTGCCTTCTTTAGGTTAAGCTCGTCCCAGTTTGCAGAGACACGCTCCAGCTCTTGAGTTTTGTGTGACTTTGTTCAATTGCGGTAAGGGCATCTGATCTTTGGCGATTGTCCCTCTTTCCTCTTTTCTGTTTTACGACTGCCTATGTCTTGTTCTGCCTCCTCCATTGTGCCAGCTCTGCTCTGACAGGAGAATCGGTGAGTGGTTATTGACCACATGTGTGAAAGAGAGTATGCACTGAGCATCAGCAAAGAATCTACAAGGTCGGGCGGTTGGATGCGAGCAGATGCTTTCGGCATGAGGTAAGGTATACATATCTGTGCTTCATTAGACCAAATTCTTCCTTCTTTCCTTTCTGTATGCAACAGTGGGCTTCCTTAACGTTTTCGATCTATTTATTATAGATGCGCCCCGACCCTGCCGAGTGTAACGGCTTACACGTTTTAACAGCGAGGTTCTAGTGGTACGAACGTGAAGCGGGGGACACGTAATTGCTCAATTTGACAACATTTTCTTTGACCTTTGTATTATAAACAGATTCGCTCTGTGAGCGGACACTACTACAGAAACAGCCGTCTGTCACCCATCGCTAATCTGCTGCTGTGCCTCATCCTCATATCCGGGGACGGGAGCCCACCCGTTTAGATGGGGGACTTGGTCGCTCCAGCTTCTCGTCCCGTACACGCAAAGGTCACGGACGAGCATATATATATATTGACAGAAAAAGAAGGTGCATAGTAACCGTCTTGGCCGATCCTCAAGATAATCCTTTTATTTCAGAAGCTACCAACGCAATAATTAATAAAAATGGTGGACCTTGTTAGAGAAACAGCGCGAATACAGTGCCCGCGCGATAATCCGATGCTCGATAATCCGATATTTCGATAATCCGATCAACATTGGCCGTTACAAAAATGTACTTAGTAAATGATCGGCAAATTCGATAATCCGATATCCGATCAAAGTCTAGGGAAATATCGGTTTACCGAGCGCCAATAGAAGGACGCAAAGAGTTTTATCGTCGTATAAAAGCGGAAATGATTGTACTTGCTGTGCTATCGAAGCGGACCTCATCCCCACCTTCCTGATCATTTTGCGGAGAAGTCACAAGGTCGCAACTGTCATGGCGAGCCCATTCAAGCTCAGATTTGCTTTCGTCATCAAACAACGTTTGGAACGGTTTCGGCATGCTTTCCTTCCATAGAAAACAGATCTCCAGAAACTTCGCTAGATAAAGAGTATATAAATAGGAACTTCTTTTACAATACAATAAAGTGATCGATTATAACATGAATCATCTTCTATTCTTGATCTCTTATCCTTTATTGTCTCATCTTCAGCCTAGTTCCGGCTCTTTCAGGAACTCACTCTTTTGAACCCAGCTTAAGATTTTACACAAATTCATTTCATCTTCCATGAGGCTTCTACTGGAGCCAAAACTCCGAAGGTCATCGTCTGCTTTGTGGTGCCATATACCACACATGTAAGTAAAAGGATAAGAGATGCAAATTCAAGAGAATGGCACGGCCTTGTAACATTATTGTATATGCATAAATCAAGTACTCAATATTTTTTACTATTCTGGCTAGAGTTCACCACTTGACTTGACTCGACTCGACTCGACTCGTAGTGAACCCTAATTCTGGCATGTTCTGCGTTGTCTGAAGCGCCGTAGAGACTTCTGGTTACTGCCGTAATGGAGCTTTGCAAAAGCCACCCTGTTTAAGACAGATCCGCAAAACCGGCGTATGAATTCGATAATCCGATATTTCGATAATCCCATCAGAATCTGGCGTTACCGAGGGTATCGGATTATCGCGCGGGCACTGTACTTTGCGCTATCCAAGAAGGGTATGGCATCCTGGGCATTTCCCTTTTCTAAGCTCGCAGCTGTCTAGTTACTTTCCATGTTTTCAGCTGTTAAAACAAGTATGTATGTTGTTAATAACTTTTCGGCCTTACAGATGGTACAGACATGCAAATATGCGCGCCGTGAACACATGGCTTGTCCTTCGTATGATCCGCCGACACAACTCTTCAGGACTTACAAGGCTTCTCGTTTGCGCTTTTTACATGGCCGGGTGGGGGGGGAGGGAGGGCGTTGACTTTAGTTTAGTCCTGGCGTTGGCTCTCGGCGACGTAACGGCGCGGCTCGAGCGCACCTTGTCATTTACGCAACCAAGATTCCTGCGGGGGAGAAGGAACCACCCATGGGTAATACGAAATGGCGCAAGGGCGGAAATGCAGGATCCGTTATCAAGGCCATTGCCGGCGAAAACATCTGCCCGTACGCATCTAAATCTAACTGGGACTACAATACGTCAAAATCGTTATGGTCAAAGACTAAACGCGGTCCGCAATGAAACGATACGTCAAAACATCGGAAAACTCGCAAACGAATGGATCCGCTTCATACGCAGTATCAAGGAAAAGGCCGTAAACGAGCTGAGAAAACTAGGCTGCCATAATGTTGTCTTAGCATATGAAGCCGGTCCGCAGGCAATATACTTGGTACACATCTACCCAAGTCAGGCTGCCATCATATCAAGAGACGGAGGCCTATCTGTGTATCAAGGTGCCCTTGATGCTTGGTAAGGAAGTCGGATTGCCAGAAGTATTTGGTCTGACATTGACTATTGAGCACAGCCAATTCTATCGAAGGATGTCCGTGCAGGAACGAAGCTTTTTCGCTATAGATGGTTGACATGAACAACTGGTAGGATCAGGCGACAAGGAATTCCTAGTCATCATTTGGGCAGTGAACCCTACCGAGAACAAAGCTGCTTTTCATTCTAAACTTTGTTTTACGCATTACGCTAGACTAAACGCATATGAGAATTACACATGTTTACGCATACGACACCTTCATAGCCATTACTGTGCTCAAAGAAATTGCGGGCATCCCTTGTTGCGTCTGGATCTTCTGAAAATGAAGGAAATGGAAGAAGAGGCCTAAGAATTGTTGACAACTTAGCGTGGACGGATCAAGGAGTATCCTTATCTTGATCCCCGTCGATCTATACCAAAACTTCTTGAAATACCTAATTACTTTCGCCGATGCCCAAAGCAAGAGTCCCGGTAGATCGCTGGAATGAGCAAACGCGCCTCCAACCTACTTTTGTCGAAGATAGACATTCGTATCCTCGTCATCCCGTTTTACAAGGTTGATTTAAGATGAGTGCTATTAATCCTGTATACAATGCTCATTTCCGACTTCAGCGCCAAATCGTTCGACATTAAGACGGAATGGCGGCTTCAAGGCATTGTATCCTTGAGCAAGCATTCGGCGATGGCTTACGATGTCCGCTTCACAACGCCCGCTGTTTCTTAGCAGAACAACATCTCCCAAAGAAGGGTAGCATCGCACCACGTTTTCGTCCCGTAGCCTGCATGGCTTGCTCCGTTCTAGACAACGAGAACGACGATAGCTTTGGACTCGATGATCAATCGTCCGATGACATGACCGCGATGCTCCGCGGGCATTGATTTGCGCTCTTGACCCAGTAAAATACCCGTCATGAGCAACGAACCGTTATCACAAGCGTTCCAAGAATGTCCAACCGAAGAAGTCGAAGAAGAATCTGTTCTAATTGGCATGGTCAAAACTGTCAACTTCTGGACACCCTACTCTGACATGCCAGGCGTTGAAAAAGAGGATGTCACAATACTCAAGACAGCAGAGACGCCTTTTTCGCTCTCATAATTCTGCCGCAGTATGACGGAAGAGCCAACATCGAAAAATCGCCCTTTGTCCGTCCGAAATCTGTTCAAGCAAATATAACACCGGCGTGTTGTGCATACAGTTCACGAAGAATGTATTATTTTGCTGTCGTTTAGGTTGTTACAGCTGGGACGAGAGAGGGACCGAAAGTAATGTGAGACTTTGGTTTTACTTTCGGAAGAAGAAGCCCATTGCTCTTTACAACACTTAGGACCAGGAAATTGTCCTATCTGAAGATACCCAGCCTGCTTCTGTACTTTGTCAGCTTTACCATTCTGTAAAGAAAGGTGACAGATCGCCGTTGCGCCTACATCAATACGTCCACCATTTATCTTTCAGGAATTTTGACCGCACCAGTCTTATGACGACACGACATTGATTCTTCTTTTTCTGGTTACGTGGATGCCACATGTAGATCTACGCTTTCATTTCCTGGTAGCCGCCTTAATATTGTCATAGCATCGAATCCTACCAGTGCGTGCCCCTTTGTCGCAGCACGGGGATTCTATAGACCTCATGGAGTTGATGTGTTTATCCCGAAGAACCTTCGTTGTTGGTTTCGGTCTGTTAAAGTGACTCAAACAGTTTCGTTTTTGTAACTTCCCGAGATACTTTTTTAGTGTCCACGTCAACTCGATAGAATGTCGTTCTATTCGACGCAACATCCTTTCTTCTCTTCCTTTACAAATTTTCAAGACAATGTGATCGACGGTGTTCATCAATTCGACACGTTTTGTTGTGTTTTTTACAAGCGCAACCGCGTTTGCAATTAACGGAATACAGTGCTTGTTATACGAACAATACCAACGACGGGTGAGCGTATGTAGCTGAATAAAGCATAGTGTTAATTGACGATGACAGACTAGACCGGCATACATGATTGAGATTGACTGGTACTGACTGACAAGTCAAAGTTGGTTTGCAACTGTAAACTAATCCTATCACAGTATTTTATCTCGTCCGCCTCACTTATGATGTCCTTCCTGTCCGGGGCAGCTGTCTTCGTTCATGGATGCTATTGCGGCAGAGCACATGTTGTCCGCGGCGACAGAATATTTGGCATAGTCAACGTATATGTGCTTATACCGACCATTCTAGTTATAACCTTCTTGGGTTGGACGGACGGTCATGTCCAGTTTTCTAATCTTGTCGAGCGATTTATACCCTATTGCAAACTGCTTGATGCAACACAGGATTCGCTGCTGTATTATCGGTAAGTCGTCCGTAGCCAGTATATGACTTTTTCCTTTCCGTTAACTGTCTCCGACAGTTACCTGCTGCTGGATGCGACGTTGATTTCTGCTGATATATCTTGCGTCGCGTGGATTGTGCTATTATGTCTTGCGCATTTCGCAAAGACGAGGCGACCAGAATCCTCGTCGGCAAAACTCACCGGCGACACTGACTCAAGTTCGGACGCCTAAGCTCACTGATTTGACCAAGACGTATGGGAATTGATCGAATGTAAAGAGACGCGTATGTATTAACGGTTATTAAAATAAAAGCTGATTATCATCTTATTTGAATAGGTTCAAGTGTTGGAAGGATTGCAGCAAAGCTTGAAACATATCCAGAAGGCAGTCGACGACAGCGGAAGCGCTCCGAGTGCTGGATACCTCTGCTTACCACCAGTAAACCGCAGTCTTCATCTATAAATTCTGGAATAAATTAGTATCTATTTACTATCTCATCATTGAGTATTTCCTCTGAGAAAGTGTAGGTGGAACTGCAACCTCCTATTACCCTGACTGAAACAGAATCAGGCTTAATGTTCCGTCTTATTGCAACCTGGTTTTCCTGTTCGAACTTGTTGTATCTGTTATATAGCCAAAAGATGATCCAGATATGCCAGGTATAGCGCAAAACAGGCAAGCTGCATAAAAATTATGACTGATGTCATCAGACTCTATAAGATGGACCAGAAAACCTAATTTTTCATTCTCTTTGACTTTTTTTTTGTTGCTTTTTCTTCTTCTCTTGAAGACACTCTGCCTTTCATCGCTCCATGTGGACGTTGTATCGGCGTGTCCGAGGCGGCAAACCTGTGTGAACACCTTGACGCTGTCAAGATCACCTGTTGAGTGGGCGGCCCTCTTTATTACGG
Organism: Thermomucor indicae-seudaticae; assembly: GCA_000787465.1. Lineage (NCBI taxonomy): Eukaryota > Fungi > Mucoromycota > Mucoromycetes > Mucorales > Lichtheimiaceae > Thermomucor > Thermomucor indicae-seudaticae. The sequence continues at coordinate 25,813 of JSYX01000276.1, forward strand.
ATGGGCGATTCGTCGTGCGCGGCGAGTGAATGCCACGTGATCGCACGGCGCTTGGTGTACAACAATAACGACTGTCCGCTGCGCCTGCCGCTATGCCAACAGCGCCGATATTGCGGCCAGTAGCTGTGGCGGCACCTTTTTCTTTGGTCTATATTACATGAGCGCACTGGCCGCGTGCCATGCGGGAACACCGGTAATTACATTATGCTTTACTTTCCCACTCTGAAAGTTTCAAGCTCTTGAATTTGCTGAGTTGTATATCCATTTTAGTGCCAGTTCCACCTTCTTTTTTGGCCGGAGCGAAAATGCTCAGAAGACGCTGCTGCAGAAGATGTGCATTGTCTCTTGGCGTCGTATTGCTGTATGGCTCATGTGTAAGTTTACCCGTGATAGCAAACATTATAAATGAGTTCTTGCCAGACTGTCTGTGGTTTGGTTTGGAGTTAATGAAAAACTGATATTGACCGAACTTCCCCCCAAGATGGTGTTCTATGGATAAACAAGACGGATGTTCATTTATCTTTATGTGTAGATAACATGGCTCTATTGCAGCAAAGATAGCTGATGCGATAAGAATACGTCTTCTTTTTTGTTTGTCTAAAAGGATGAATGAAATGAAAGGAAAATGTTGGAGAGGGGGGGGTTTGGGAAATGAGAGGTTGGTTTGTGGGGAAGCACGGCGCGCATCAGAAAGGCAATACTTGTTGAGATGGCCAAGGCGTATTAAAATCCGTGGCTCCAAGGGGTAGACTCTGATGTCGCCAAGGCATCAATAGATTATTCTGTGATGCAGCAAAGTCAGAGAAACGAATCGTCTGACTGAGGCCATCATCCGCACTGGCCATTCTGAGCAGTTCTTGTTTGAGATCCGCCAACAGCCCACGAATCGAGTGGCGCAAGATACAAGTGGCTTGCATACCCTCTGTGAAATCGCTGCATTGGATCCATTGTTCGGGGCTGTTTCTGTTTTCCATAAAGAACAAGGGCGGTTCGGTCAGATCCATCTGCAGTTCAGCCGACACATTATCTTCCATTGGACAAAGACGTATGGAAGCAACGGTGTCGAATGAGAACATCATCTTAAAGTGGTAGTCGCTGTCTCGGATATGCCAGGCAAATGCGCGGTCAGTGAGATGGTAGTAGCAGAGCAGGTCTTGCTGCGTGATCTTCATGCGATGCCAAGTGCCAATGGTCAGCGCGCTAGCGTTGATGATACCAGAAGGTGCGGGGACAAGGTCAGGTGTCATGCTGTCAAAGAGCGAGGAGGGCTCATGGGCAAATGGAACAGGCTCGCTGTCTGTGTGTGTATGTATATGAGAATAACCGTCAATCTATATGCACAAAAGCTTTTCTTTCCTTACCTATACGTCGAAATCGTGGATCAGTCAACGGATCCTGTATTTGCGAAGACGTTTCGGGTGTATCCTGGTGATGGTATAAATCGTTTGATTTTGCAGAATCGTCTAAGAGACTCGGATGAGGAGGACCTGCCAAAGAAGAGGAAGAAGTGGATGTCGCCCGGACAGTATCTGAAGGATAAACGAAAGGAACCAAAGGTGGAGGATGAATAATCGGTTGTTGTTGTTGCTGGTGAAGCAAGGAAGAAGTAGTGGTATTATCGATACTCCAGGCACGTTGTATGGGTAACTTTTGAGGCCGATAGTACCAATAAGGTTGAGCAGCAGCCTGAGCATATAATCGAGCTTTTGCTGCTTCTTGTTCTTCCCGTAAAAGTGCGCGCTTTTGTAACATCTTGACCTTGGCACGTCGATTCTGAAACCAAATTTGAATCGAACGTTCAGGCATTTGAAGCTGTTGAGCCAGTTGTTTTCGCATCTTGCTATCCGGGGTCGCACTAATGGCAAAGGTTTCCTCGAGAACCGACAGTTGAGAAGGTGTTACACGAGTACGCTTTTTCGGTTGAGTAGATGATGACGGTGGTGGAGGAGTATTGTTATTATTATTGCTGTTATTAGCGGATGCGAGTGATGAGGGAATACTCATGATGGAACTACCACAGAACAAAAAAGACTTAAAGGAGCGTAAGGGAAATGTAGATTGGGAAGGGAAACAAAGTTTAAATGACTGGGCTAGCTAATACTATAGTCATAAAGAAAAAGAGGAAGAGTGGCGCCCTTTCAGCTTCGGCTCCATAACACAAATCCGCTCTTCCTCTCTCTCTCTTTAGGCCTTGTGTCACCTAGTCACCTCGTTCATTTCCCTTGCAAATGACAGCTCTTGGAACCAGAATCTTGGTTTTCTTGGCTTACAAAAGATGTGATTCATATATCTCTCTCCCTCATGCTGTTTCATGCCCCGCTTCATGGCCCCCCTACTTTCATTGTTCATATAGAGAACCCTGTATCAAGGCCGTAAGTTAGAGTCCTACCAAGTCTGAATCGAACTGAATTGAATTCCAACTTCAGACGATAAAGCAAAGCTTAACCAGACCTTGTGACACCTTCTTTGGAGCGCGCACCTGCATCGTCCCACTTGTGGCATATCAAAGGCAATATCTAAGGGGAAATGAGCTATTGACAGGTTGCACATACAATAGAATCCACGGGAAGAGCCATTACGTCAGTCTGTTATTTCGATGGGATCAGAAAATCTCTATCTGGATAACATTGTTCCTGGATCTGGGCAATTACTGAGCCTGAAAGAGCTCACGTATCTTTTGTTACTATTGTTTGACAATTACATTCCTTTAATGGAGAGCCGAATAAAGGCCATCGACGACGAGATCGCCGCCATTAATATACAGATTACCGCTCTCCAGGATAGAAGGAAAGAGCTGGAGCGTGAGAAAAATGAGCTTCGTGAAAGGTCGATGCGGAAACAATTTGCCCAAGACACGTTGCCCGATTACGCAACCGAAAACTTTCCATGGTCAATCCAGATCAGACAACTCGCTGCAAAGCATTGGGGAATCCATGAATTTCGTTCCCTTCAACTACCGATTCTGAATGCAGCTTTGGAACGCAATCGTGACATCTTTGTTGTGCTTCCAACCGGTGGCGGAAAATCGCTCTGCTACCAGCTACCACCCCTTTTGGAAGACGGATTTACGCTGGTCATATCGCCTCTGGTTTCCTTGATTCAGGATCAAGTCTATCATTTGGAAGAGGCTGGTGTGCCAGCCGCACTGCTGACTGCAGCAAGCACGAAAGAAGAAGTGAACCAGGTTCAGAATGCGATGGCGCCCAAGAAGGGAGGGCAAGAGTCGTCGTCGTTCAAGCTTCTCTATGTTACGCCCGAGAAGATTGCCAAAAGCAAGCGGTTCATGTCAAAATTAAATCAAGCATATGATAGCGGTCGGCTTCGTCGGATTGTTATTGACGAAGCGCATTGTTGCTCGCAGCAAGGTCATGATTTCAGGTATTAAGAACTCTTCGTCCCTATATACTTTATCATATGCCCTCTGATCGTTTACCCGAAACAGACCAGATTATAAGCAGCTCAATGTCCTCAGGGTAACGATTTCTGTTTAGCCAAAAGTGTGTGGCTAATTCCGTTTTTGACTCATGTGCCCGATATTGCGATAGACCGTATTTCCGAAAGTACCCATCATGGCTCTGACTGCAACTTGCCCTTGGAAAGTCATGAAAGACGTCATGAATATTTTAGGGATGAAGCACCCACAGACTTTCGATGGCACACTTGTATTCAGTGCGCCTTTATACCGTATGCTATCTATGAAATACTGCATTTCGTAACAGTGTCGGCTGATGGAAAAAGGCAGGACCGAATTTGATCTACAAGGTCGTCCCCAAGCCCGACAGTTCGGAGGAATTGCTTCAGCATATGAGTCAGTGGATCTTAGATAATTACGCAGGAGAGTCTGGTATCGTCTATTGTCTCTCGAAAAAGGACGCCCATGCTGTTGCCGCAGGATTACAGACCGCCAGTAAAGGCCGAATCCGTTGCGGTGTGTATCATGCAGACTTGGAACATGTGAGTTAAGAACTAGCCACAATTTCTGCTGACAAAATCTCAAATCGGCTTATAGGAGGACAAAGAGGAAGTGCATACGCAGTGGCGAGAAAACCGGATTCAGGTGATCGTAGCCACTATAGCTTTCGGCATGGGGATTAATCACCTGCGTACCCGTTTCATCATCCACCATTCCATGTCAAAATCAATTGAAAACTATTACCAAGAAAGCGGGAGAGCTGGTGGGTGGTCAATGCAGAATGCAAGTTATATTTGACGAAAACTGAATATTGTTTGACGCAAGGGCGAGACGGGAAGAAAGCAGAATGCATTTTGTACTACCGTGGCCAGGATGGTACAAAGAAAAAAGAAACTGCATGTGCTTTTGAAAAGTAGACTAATTCGGAGGTTTAGCCGCACGTCTATCTACAATGGTAGTCGGAGAGGTTAACGGGATCTCCAACAGTAAGGCTTATGGTGTGATCGGCAAAGAGCGAAATGTGGTGACTTCACCTTGTTTTGTGTAGTGTATGGAATGGTCAAGTATGCACAAGATTATGTGACATGTAGGAAGATTATATTCGAGAAGTACTTCACGTTTGACGCATCGATCGGGACGATATCTGGAACTGGTGACAAGCTTGTGAATGAGATTACCCCTGATACGCCATGTGGAATATGCGATAACTGTACCCGCCATGAAAATGACCCTGCTTCGCAGCTGGTTTATGAGGACGTGACGCTGGAAGCAGCGACACTTGCTCGGTTGTGTCGTGCCCTGAAAGAACGTGGCGAAAAAGCAACAATGGCCAAGTTGATCCAGCTGTGGCAGGGTCGTGGGCTCAAGGCGGCCAAAATAGAGACAGTAATTAAAAATGATCCTGATGTTGAAGTACCCGCCAACAAAAAATATTCGACCCAGGTATGGAAGTAGGAGATACAACAACGGCCCATGATTCTCGCACGTAATAATTGTTCCATTTCCAGGACCTGGAGAGGATTATCAACCATCTCCTCATTGAGGGATTCCTGGCTGAGGACTATCATTTCACACCGTATAATAATATCTCGCAAGTATTTCGCATTTTTCTGGGCTGGAGCAGCCACTGACATGTGATGCATATTTAGGTACATTGTTGAAGGAGACCGTGCATATCAGCTGCATAGAGTTCGCAAAGACGAAGTTAAAAATGGAACATGTCCTCTGAAAATCACGCTCGAGTTCCTGCGGAACGGTACGCTGTTGTCACAAAGGTCTACAAGTAGGAAACGTCCAAGGATTGCCGATTCCGACAAGGAAGCAGGTGATAGCGGGGTTGTCATCTTAGATGACTGATAGAGAAAAGTCAAAACAATAGACAGCAAGAAGGATGTTTGCTCTTCGCACAGCATCTGTTCGCAAAGGTGTCACAACAGCAGTGTAGCTTAATTGCATCTAAGCAGGCAAGCCAAATTAGGGTCCTTTGTCATTCATCAGAAGAATAAACATACAGGACAAATCCTTCATCTGCTGATCTTCAAATGAGGGATGTCCATCCGAGTGCATATGCAGTCGATATTGATCCCCTTTTATGGGACATGCCCGAGTGACGCAAAATGGAGAGAGTAAGGAAGAAGCCAAAGGCGTTCCTACTGACTTAATACGACGTCACCGATATTCTCTCCCTCCTTCTCTCGTACCTCTCTTTCATTCTTTACATTCTTCTCACAATAGAGAAAAAAATATCCGATATGCTTCAATCCAACGTACCTTCACCTTTAAACAGCTTTGCTCAGCCATACAGGCCGCGATCCGCAGATAGTGAACCACCATTGTCACCTGGCGGAGTATCGACATTGTCCTCCTCGTTTTCCTGGGTAGCAGAGAAATCATCAAGTGAGATCATATCGCTACTGAGGAAGGCTTATAAGACATTGAGAGAAAAAGAACGAGGTTATTACTACCACTACTTTCACATGAAAAATAAGGGGAAGGGGATAGGGCGATTATTAACCTCCTTATATAGACTTAGCACTTGCTGCTGAAATTGGCAAATCGTTACTGGAAAGCAACATGTCATTGAAATCAAGATGCGAAGGATTATTGAAACAAGTCAACATAGAAGAACAGCAGCGGGACTATGATTACGATGATGACGATAATGATAGTACGCGCTGGATACCCAACGACGCTGCCCGGGAAGCATTGATCGAAGACCTACAGTACAGGAACGCCGAGATGCAGAGACAGTTGGATGCAGCCCTGGAAGAATCGGAGGCGGCTTATCACGAGAATCAGAAAAGGACCCGTAAATTGCGACATGAAATTGAGTTACTCAGGAGCAACTTGGACTGTGCTTGCCAAAAGATTGAAGAGCTTGAGCAAGAACGATCAAGGTTATTACTCCGACAGCAACAACGACATCCAATAGCAGCTTCTCGCTTGGATGATGATGACGATGGTGGTGATTTGCTATTGAGAGCCAAAGTACAACAAATAGAAGCAGAAAACCAGCAGTTGCTGAAAGCCAAGCGAGCCACGGAAGAAAAACTATGTTCAACTCTTATGGATCTGGATCGACTGAGAGCAGAATTTGAAAAATGTCAGGTGACTCAAGAAGGGTATCAGCGACTGTTGGAAGACTATCAGCGACAAGTCTGGCATATTGAAGAACTCACAGCCAGCCTTGAAGAACATCGCAATATCCTAAGTCGACTACGTACCCCAAGTGAATATAATATTACTGCCGCACCCAAGCCCAGTTTACTGGATGAACTCGGAAATGCTTGGCTACATACCCTCACCGAACAAAACCTGCCCTCTTTCTATAACAGCACACCCACCCTCCTTCCCACCCGTAGTAATAGCAGTTACAGCAAAGAAGACTGCTGCTCCGTATTGGAGGACGCGACCCGCTTGCTGACCGCTGCTACTGCCAAGAACGACGAAACCGCAACCATCACCAGTCTCTTTGCACCCGCCATTGATTATGCCGCCTTTGATCTTTACCCGCGATTGCCGGATGACTTGAATCTACTGGACCTCTTGTATAATAATAATCATCGACATCATGATCAAGAGCAACCTCCTCCCCTATTACTGCCCCGTGTGCGCTGGCTGCTCCGGTGTTTCTTTCTAATGATCTGTCGCTGGTCTCGATTTGCTGTCATTTTAATCACTGCGGTTCTGATTAACCTTTGGCAAGGTCCAGAAGCTATCATGGAAAAGTGATATACTAATAAAACCCACTCCGTGATGAATGTAGATTTTGCTGAGAATATAATATACGCGGGTTGTAGTATTCGTGACATAATGTTGATAATGAGGAAAACATGACATATGATAAATACTTTGAGGACTATTGTTCTTTCTTCTTCTTCTTCTTCTTCTTCTTCTTGCGTACTACTGTACCATCATGTCCTATTATATACACCCTTTAGCTTCTCTCTTTCTTGACGCAATCTACCTCCCACGCCCTGTCACTTTACCTCAGACTCTTGTTCTGGATTGGCAGCCGCAGCCTTCGCAGCAGCTTCCAACAATGGATCATTTTGTGGGTTGTTCCTGGACAAAAAGGAGTTATACAAGGCTGTATATTTCATTGTTTTGTTTCCATACGTACCAATCGATGGTGTATCTAGTCACCTTGGGTTTGTCGGCCAAGATGTTCCGTTGAAGTTTATCAATTTGAACTTGTGCAGGTGGATTCTCACGCAACGCTTCGTCGACGTATTCGTTATTGACATAGTAACCGACACGAACAAACTCCTTGTCATTGTACAAGCAGCTCAACAGGACTACCGTGACCTCTAGCAGTTCGCTCAAGGGTAACAATTCAATCTTGGGAGCAGGTGCCTATCCATCTTTACATTTAGGTCCCCATTCCGTTAAATTGTTTCCATTGATGAAACATACCGAAAAGACGAACTTGTTGACACCAACAGGGATAGGTCCCACCATGATGGAATCCAGTACCTGGTCGTATTCTTGGCTTTCTGCCGATCCCACATAAATCATGCGCCATTCCAAATCTATTTCGAGAACATCCCGTCAGTCGCGTTCCCAGATTTTGCGGTAAGGGACGTACCGTCCTTAAGCTCGGCGAGGCATTCAAAGGTGATTTCGAATTGCAACGGGTGCATGAATGGTGCGGGATTGTCGAGAACATTAATGTTCAGAATGTTGATCAGGGACATTTTCGGCTTTGGCAGAACAAAGAAGAACAAGAAAAATACGCGCTGCGAGAAAACGCGCTCTTATACGACTCATTTTCCAGACGCGCCGCCCCGTGACTTTTACGCCCTGATGGCTCATTGTTTGCGTGCCATTTTCCCAAACACAGTCTTATCACTCGCACAAAGACAAGGTTATAGGGATATCATCCCATTACGATAAGTCACTAGGGAATGAAGGTACCGGTAATAAGGTTTCTCCCCAGGAATTGATATGCATGGTTGCCGTCGATCATTGGCCAATGAAAATCCGAATCGTTATACGCTAAAACTTCCCGTTCATTCCTTGTCATCTTGACGTACTTTGATGTGTGCTATAGAAGAAAGAAAGAAAGAAAGAAAGAGAGAGAAAGGGTTGGTTTCCACCAGCCTATCTTTGCGCGTATCTTCCACTTTTCTTCGCCCTCTCTTTCTGTTTTAACTGACAACAAGTAAAAAGTGGAAAGAAAGAGAGAGAGAAGGGGCGTGTATATGGAAAACCGCCGAAGATATAAACCCTTTGTATTGGTTGCGTGCCCCGTTTTAAATGTCGCTGGCATCGCAACAGGAATCACACCACCACCACCGCTCCTTCGAAGTAACAACAAATCGTGCAGGGCAACAACAAACCACGAGATCATCAGTGCTGCGTACCCCTTCCTACTACGATCTGCCTTCTTTCTTCCCTTGTTTGATCAAAGTTCATGCTTCACGTCTCACCGCCATGACCACAACCGACACCGCCTACTCGCCACCACCGTCACCCAATAATAACGATAACCATAATATAAAGCTGCATCCGTTACAGCTTACACCGTCTTGGAACACAGAACCCACCTTGTCGTCTTCTGCTGGTGCAGAGCCGTTGGGCGTTGCAAGACACCCGCATAGGCATACAACACCGCCCGATTTGGGCGAACTGGGTCCAGAGGAGCAGGCCGCCCTGGAGACCGAGATCACTGCTAGACGGGCAGCTCGAAGAGCATCGACGAGAAGACCACCACCACGAAGTTATGCGGATATAGATGATGACGACGATGATGACCGTGTTCTGGTTGGTACGCGCGTTGCAGAAGGGCATCGCAATTATCAATTAATGTAAACCTGTCTCCTTTATCTTTACCTTTTGGCAAACATTTATATCTAACGTTTAATGAAAGGTATGACATGTTGACGGGTATCCGTATTGCGGTAAGTCCAGATGGCCAGTGATTAAGAAAGAGAGCAGTAATTATTGACGATGAATCCAAAGGTGGGCCGGGTGTCAGCCAAGATGCGACGTGATTTGACCCCTCAAGACTTTACAGCAGCACATAAACTTGTTTTTGACATGCAAGTATTGTTATTTTTTAAGGGAATCCAGGGGTGCCGAGCTAATAGGGTCATCTTTAGAACCGGTAACGAATTGACGCCAGGCGTAAAATACGATTTCAAATTCAAGGATTATGCGCCTTGGGTTTTTCGATACCTTCGAGAGGAATTTCATATTGATGCTGCAGATTACATGGTAGGAAGGAGTGGTTCGCGCGAGTGTGATCGATCATATGCTGATCCAATAACAGATGTCTTTAACCAACAAGTACATCCTGTCTGAACTCGGTTCGCCAGGCAAAAGCGGTAGCTTTTTCTATTATTCCCGTGATTACCGTTTTATTATAAAAACGATACATCACTCTGAACATAAATTCATGCGCAAGGTGCTCAAACATTATTATGAGGTAAGACAAGAAAAGAAGGCTTATGATGTTGGGTGCTGAATGAACGTGCAAAAGCATGTATGCAACAACCCCAACACGTTATTGTGCCGGTTCTATGGTCTGCATCGCATCAAGTTACCACGTGGTCGCAAGATCCATTTTGTTGTGATGGGCAACGTATTTCCGGCCAACAGTGACGTGCATGAGACGTATGATCTTAAAGGATCAACGTTTGGTCGAGTTACACCCGATGAAGCCCTTGCGAAAAATCCACATGCGGTTCTAAAGGATCAAAACTGGGTTAACAGAGGCAAACAGCTCGAGTTTGGTCCAATAAAACGATCCTTGTTTCTAGAGCAGCTTGAACGCGACGTTGAGGTATATATAATAACAGCAAAAGGTTAAGGAAACAAGAAAAAGCTGATTGACTGGATAGTTACTAAAACGATTGAATATCATGGATTACAGCCTGTTGATCGGGATCCATGACATGAAACGAGGTAATGCAGAAGGTATTCGAGACCACAACCTACAAATGGTCAAGGCAAGTGATTACTTTTCGTCACCTTAAGACTTGTTTCTGAACTTGATACTGGGATGAGCAGCCGCCAAAAGAAGAACTGCAAAGACAATTATCAATCCGAGGTGGTAAACGGGGAAGTAAGGCTGACATTGTTCGAAAAGCACTTAAACGCACAAGCCCTGTCCAATTGCATTCATCTGAACTCCCTGAAAGTCCCTCTGACGAGTAAGTATTCATATCTATTCCTCCCAAGACTTTTGATTTTTAACTTGTTTTGTACAGACGTCGATTTTGTATCTTTTACTCTGAGAATGGCGGATTTCAGTCGACGGACGAGAATAACGAGCTATCGGGGAAAGTGTATTTCATGGGTATCATCGATATCCTGACGCCGTACAATTTCGTAAAGAAGACTGAGCACTTTTGGAAAAGCCTAACTCAGGACAGGGTAAAGAGAAATCGCTCGCTCTCTATGGTATTGGTTATCTTATTATGTCTATATAGCATGCCATATCTGCAGTGAATCCTATTGAATACGGGCAACGGTTCATGCATTTCATCAAGACAGTAGTAGTGAGACGACCTAAGACTAATAATTGTTTGTAGCTATACTGTAGATACAAGGGAAAAACTGTATGTATTCATTCAATATCACTAATGTCTGATTGCCTGCAACAGATCCATCGTCGCCATGTTTTCCTTCTTTGCTTTTGTGGTTTTTCCACATGACGTGGTGCATGGATATCGGTTGTATCAGGAGTTTGGTAGTTGACGACGAATCTTGCTGTATCGTCTGCCGCTCGAGCAGACACGACGGCCTTGGGATCATCCGGATGCGCAATGGAAATAGGTTCCGCTGTTTGATAATCATCTCCCGTAGCCAATCCTTTCAATTTGAGCTTTGTCTCTTGGAGATGCTGCTTTGCATGACGTGCGTGGCGTTCTGTGGAGAGAGGCATGTAGAAAAACGAGCCATGTCCCCCATGGAGAACCCGCTCGGATTGCTTATAAAGCCCCCTGTCAATTGCGTCGACCCTCCGCTCATTGCGCGTTTTCTTCTCTGTGTTTTGCGTCAGCCAACTGCGCTGACGACGCGTCGTGTTCCGGCAGTGATCTAAGATAAAGTATAGCACTCTTTTTTATTGTATAAGATAATCATCGCAGCAAAAGATAAAGGATTGTACTACGGGGGCCGGGCGTATTGAGTGTGCATGCTCCTTGGCTGACTCAAGCAAGGCAAGGCTCAAGGAAGAAAACAGTGATCACCGAAGGCAGTATCATAACAAGAGCAAACGGTTTATGTGCCAGTTTCAACGGCCATTAGGTGGAGGAACTCCTTTGCTGCCAGGTGGAGCTGGCCGTTTCGTACAGTTTTCCTGGATTACCTGAACTTGGCATCGTAAGTCTCGTCTACGATCTTAATGGGGTGCAAGCGACCGTAGACACAGCCTTGCAACCCGTTCTAAGGCTTAATATTTCCCTTTGGTTGACCAATATCATACGACAAGTGTGGAACTATTTCGACACAGCATCTGTCTGGACTTGAGCTTGTGCATGTTCCGGATCTTGCGAGTTGCGTGCTGATTGAAGAACTTACTGGCCTCTTACGGTTCAGTCGGTATTGGGCTGCTTATCACATTATGTTTGCCGCGTCCAGAGCACGAAGCCTCTATATCATAAACGCTGTTAGTAGTTTTGACGGCAAATGAGGTATGCTGTGCTGCAGCTTCTGGCATGATCACTCATGCTGAACGAGCCGGGTGGCAAAGCTAATGATTACCAGCAGCGTAGAAGTAAACGGAATCTGTGGACATCCGCCGCGAACCCTTTGAGATCAGAAAGGGTGTCCCGATGGCGAAGTCTTTGACTTTGTTCAATGCGCATTACCGACACCTTTGGCTGACAACAACGATCACAAGTGATGGTGGTCAAAAAACGACGAACACATTGTGAAATCGACCAGTAACTTGGTACGGCTGGCTCTCTCTGTCGTTCTGGAATAAAGCAGAGCATTACTACTTCCGGTTTGTTGCTTCGCAGCAACCAACAGGTACACGGCCTCGCCTAGCAAAGATAAGCTTCCTTCGTGTCGGCCAGCAGCTACACCCAGTTGACAGCGTACCTTCGCATCTCGGTGATATATCCATTGAATTGTCTGATACGGCGATACATACCATGCACTGGCATCTGAACAATTTCCCTGTTGGAAGGACAAACGCCTGCGTGGTACTAGGCTTACCAGTGTCGTTATACCATAACGGAGCGAAGTCGAGGTCATTGAGGCCTCCTTCATCCATCCATTACTGCAAGTGAGCCTTTACTTTTCCTCCTTACTGGTCAAACTTCGATCATGGGGAACCTCTTTTAAGTGGAAGATGAGAAGTTTCTTTTACTGTTGGAAAATACAGATGACACTCAAAAGCATCCTCTTGCATAGAGCGCCCCGCCCCCCGGCAATTATCTTGTTAACAAAGAAAAGTGATTTCTATATCAAAATTATCGTATTGCTCGTGCAAGCTATTTTTTCTCCGTATCCGTTACTGGGAACGTGGTCCATATGTCAAGAAAGTGTCGCGGAGAGACTCTACAAGTTCTGTTATTAACAAATTCTTGGTTACTGAATCCAAGGATACGGCCACTCCAAATGCCAAGCAACTTTGTTTATGCCAGGTTTAGGCTCTGAATAGAGGTGTCTTTGTCTCTTCAACTTGCAGGTCCGTTACAAAGCGGGCCCCCGTTTTGAGTGCATAATTGACGCGGAGATGGAATTTTCATGGTGACACAGAACGCGCTCAGACCTTTCTTGTTGCTAGGGGAGCAAAAGTTAAAATGATCTCGACCTTACCAGATGTTAGATTACGTCGAATCATGGAAGAGCTAATTTCATGTGATTGTTCGCCCTTTGACAATTCTGTACAGCAAAAAATATGGCTATAACGATTAGGGCAAGCAAGTAATACTGACGTGGGCATGATTGGAAAGTTCAGCAAGACGTCCAATCTAGGCAAGTTTAATCGTGCATGTCTTGTACTCCGTCAATGCTGTGCTTGTGAATAGAAGAAACTCCTCGGCTAAGGACGTTGATACGTTTGATTTGCTTGACTGGCAAGAAGAAAGGACCATGGATATGAGAGAGCGCACTTCCTTTTAGTTTTTGGACGGGAAGGTATATATGAAATGTGACACAAGCCATTTTGTTTCATTTCGCTCTTTTAAGGGCGTTGTAGGCAAATACAGTTCTCCTGTTAGAATGAGCCAGACCGAAACGGGGGGTGTGTGTGGATGGGAAGGGGCTGGGAGACGAAAGGTGTGTGCGTGTGGTTCACTCTGAGTTTTTTGGTGAAGGAGAAAAGAGAGACCTTCCTGACGGATAAAAGAGAGTCGTACCACACGAAATGTGAACTTATTGCAAGTGTGTGTTGCCGTTTCATCTCCGCCAAGGACACACACCTGAATATTGCCTTTTTATTTTCTTCATCCCTACCGCTTTCTCTCCATTGGGGCATGACTTCAATGCCGAGAATACTTTGCACCGTACGCGCATTACATCCCTTTCATTCACCTGAACAGTCATCGTTAAGTTTTGAGAAAGGCGACTTTATTGATGTCCTGGCGCAACTCGAGTCCGGTTGGTGGGACGGCTGGTAGGATTATTTCTTACAGATACCTTTTCGCTTGACCTCATTACTGTTCCACATCAAGGTGCAATGGCTCACGAGGCTGGTTCCCGAGCAATTATGTCGAGATGGTCAGTGTGAATCCCGAGTTAGCAGACTCTGTCAGACCGACGGCAAGCACGTCTTCCATGCAACCCAAAGAAGAGCGGTTGCCCGATGTGCCTGAGGGCGGAGAACCATCTTCTTATTTTTATTACCATAACAACGGCACAGAAAAACGTATCGTGAATGGATCGATAGAGGATTCAGAAGACGATGATGACGACCGTGAACGCTTTGTGGATGCATATGACCAGCAGCAGCAACGAGCGCATGAGAGAGGAGCCAGCGTAGACTCGGCGGCAGTATCTATATCCAATGCAAAGGACGATCATGAAGAACATGACAGTGTCGAACATGTAAAAAAAGATGAAAAGGAAGTTTTAATAGCATGCCATGCTCATTGTTATTATTGTTGTAGATCATGTCCCAATGGGTGGAGCGGGTTACTCCACAGGGCAGAAAATACTTTTGCAATTTAGTAACACAAGAAACAACGTGGGATCGAGAAGAAATTGATCCAACCACTGGCCGTCTGGTAAAGGTTACCCTTTAAAGTAAACCCCCTTGGGAGAAGAAGCTTACCCATCAAGAATAGCGACGGAATCCTGAACAAGAAGATAGTTCAGATGATGAAACAACGACACGAAACAAGCTAACCCCTGATGACATGCCCAGCATCATTTGCAACTCGTCTTTAATATCAAGTTCAGTCACGGACCGGAGCGAACCGTTAACATGGCAAAGACTTTCCTCGGATATCGCTCTCGCTATTCATCAGCTGAACCAGAGCGCTCAACAAAACATGCGAGAACACTTCAATGCTCACGCTGCTCTGGTTGTGGAAGCCATACGCATGATGCTTTTTGCTGCCGGCCTTATGGAGAGAGACTCGCATCATACGCAAGATCAAGCATTACGGAACCCTCACCGAGCGGTCATGGCATCGCTCTCGAAGCTTGTGCTTTCGGCCCGGATAGCTTCAGAGGCACCCGAGACTGGAGGATCCTCCGAGGCTGTCTTCAAGCTGCAAAAGGATGCTGGTGATGTCCTGGCAGCTGTTCGAAACTTTGTCACTGTCTGCCAGCAGCGTCAAGTTAGTGTCGAGTACCTGAGTCCACGGTTCATTGCGGACAAGGATGATGCCCAGTCGTGTACGGGAATCCAAATTAACGAGACCAATGTTGGTGACGACGCAAGCAGCATTACTGTCACAGGCACGTCATCATCCGTGATGACGCCAGATGATGAAGTGAGAACGATGGCGACAAGCGTAACAAACAGCAGCGGAAGTGCTGCTGCAGGGCCACCATCATCCAATAACAACAACAGCAACAAAACGAAATACCCACTTAACCAGGACCTTTTGATGAACTTACAAACACACACCAACCAGATTTACGGATCAACTCAGTCTCTGGGAGCGACTATTGCGCATGCCGTGGAAGTTCAGCATGAGGAGAACCTGGTCGGCGGTGGCACCTACGAGGATGAAAACGCACGTGTGCAGGCTGTGATGCTGTTTCGCGCACTGTCAGAACAAATCTGCCGATACCTTGGCATTGTGGACAATATCACTGTGGAAGGCATGCCTCTTCCTGGCCTGCGGAATTTCAAGATTGAGAAGCAGTACCTGTATGATGCGTTTGGTGGGCTATTCGGTGCGATACAGACCCTCAGTAACCCGGACTCGCCTCTGTCGACCTGCGCAAGCAATATCGAAGACGCGCTTGCAAACGTGGAGGACGCCCTAAGCCATATTATGTACTGCGTTGAGCAGTTGGTCGAGCAGCGTCGAATCTGGTTATCTCGTCGGGGTACGTCTGATACCAAGGACTTACTAAGTGCTCCATCTCCTCGCAAAGTTGGTGGCGATGGTACTGAATCAATATGGGACAACGAGAGTGACATTATGGATGACACGGCGACCACACTTTCGGTTCCTTCGCCAAGGAGTGCGCGACAGCTTCGCCAGCAGCGACAGCCCTCTGTCGGCAGCAGTCATGGTGGGCTCCGTGCACCGTTTAGCGATGTCAGCAATAGCACGATTAGTGGACGTAAAGTAGCACCGAGCATGAAGTCAGACGAATCCGAGTCAGCGTGGTATTTGGGCTACGATCACGATGAAAATGACATTGTGTTCGGTTCGGATGGATCTGTTAAAGGTGGCACATTGGCTGCCCTAGTAGAACGGCTCACCCTACATGATACCCTTGGTGAGTAAAAATAACGAATTCAGGATGCAATCATCCCGTTGATAACCAAAGTTGTTTGCTTTGACAGACACATCATTTATTGCCAACTTTTTACTTACTTACCGCTCTTTTTGCACCACCGAGGAGTTCGTCAGCATGCTGGAAAAGCGCTACACCTTGACGGCTCCCAAAGATTTAACACCTTCGGAACTCGAGCGATGGACCGAACGCAAGCAAAAGTTGATTCGATTACGGTAAGGCACGATGCCCAGAAGAAAATGAGGACGGGAAAGGTTCACATGTTTTATTCATTTAGTGTGTTTAATGTCATGAAAAATTGGCTCGAAAATTATTACAACGAAGAAGACGAGTTTATATTGGATCGTCTCGAATTCTTTACAAATACAGTGATTAGGGACACTTCGTCATTCTCAGCTGACCAACTGATCCGCCTGATTCAGAAGCGCAGAGAATTGGATGCGGATGACGGCCTCAAGAAGCTTGTTCCGAATGCTTTGGAAGGTCCTGAACCTATTATTCCCAAAAATTTGTCAACAAATATTACCCTTTTGGATACCGATCCTCTGGAACTTGCACGACAGTTGAGTCTTGTGGATTTCAAGCTTTATAGCAGCATCCGTCCTATCGAATGCTTAAACAAGGCCTGGTCGCGTGATGATGCTGACTTGGCTGTACACGTCAAGCAATCAATCGATTACTGCAATCGACTGACGTCCTGGGTCACTGGCAGTATTCTGGAGCACGATGAAGTCAAGAAGCGAGTGACAGTGATTAAGCACTGGACTCAAGTGGCCGACGTAAGTCAGTCTGGGCTTCTATGTTGGAAGGATAGCTAACCTGCGTGCTTTTGTCCCTCAAACGAAAAAAGCGATGTCGATTACTCAACAATTACAACACATGCATGGCGATCCTTTCAGCGTTCGATAATAGCGCGGTCGGCCGTCTCCGACGAACCTGGGAATTTGTTGGGAACAGGATACATCAGACTCTGAACTCGATTCGCAAGCTGATGGGTTCCAATCGCAACTTTACCGAATACCGCGAAATGATCCACTCTGTGAACCCGCCATGTATCCCGTTTCTGGGCATCTATCTCCAGGACCTTACGTTTATTGAGGACGGTAACCCTGACTATCTGCCAAAATCGAATAATATGATCAATTTTGCCAAGCGGCAAAAGACGGCCGAGGTGATCCGAGAGATCAAGCAATTCCAGTCCGTTCCTTACAAATTACAAGAAGTACCTTTAATACAAGAGTTCATCAAGACACAGCTGGGATCCAGTCTGGATGTCGAAACGCTTTATGAACGTAGTTTGGAGATTGAGCCGAGGACAACGGCAGCGGCAGCCGAGGCGGCAAGACTTTTGGAAATGATCAATTAATTTAATTTCTCTCCACGCATTTATGTACTTTACTTATTACCACATAAATATACCATTGGAGAAAAAAGGAAACATGTAGTTCTCTCCTTTTATGCATTTTTCTTATTGACCCTTTTAATCAGCAAGGCTTTTAAAATCTATTACGAAATCTACCTGATGCAACTCTTGGCTATGGAATGGGTACGTATCCAATGCGTATGGATTTTTCCCCAATAGTTCTCATGGCCACCTTTTGTGCCATTGAAATGAAAGTTTCTCGTTCATTCGTCGCGTATGTTCCTCGAAAAAGGTCAGTTCCACTCATTCTCAAGGGATATAAGCAATCAAGACTGTCATCCGCAACACACAATATTCGTCATTAGATAATGAGGTTTCCGCCAATATAAGATGATGACATGTAATCGCGAATGGTCCTCTATGCACCATACAGGCCGTCACTTATATCGGTAGACATCAAGAAGCCTGTATCCTCGAATTTCTCCCTACTTATTACTGATCAGATTATCTTTTAGAATAACAGAAAGAGGACGACACTTCTATGTCTCTAACGCTATGATAGCAGGAAATCGTCTGCATCCACGTCCTTCCCTCAACTGCCTCACCAGTGCATGATGTACGCTACAGGAGCACACGAAAACCCTACATTGTTTCTCATGCGAACTGAATGCGATATTCACATTAACCCTTCATCTTCGAAAGGAAGAAAGCAAAAAAAAAAAATAAAAAGGTGCTACTGAGTTATCAAACTTGTATTTCAGAAAATGGCTATTTAACAGCTTTTTTCATTTGGTTGACTTGACGCTTATTCTTTGTTTTACTTTCTTGAAAAAGCTCTTTGAGGACTTGTTGGCGGTGCCGTCGGATGCAGTAGTAGCAGTAGTAGTGCTAACGGTCGCTGTTAATACGCGCGATTGATTGCTTTGCTTCATCATTTGTCTTGCTTTCTTACGACGGTCCTTTGCGGACATGTTGGTGCCGTCTTTGAAGAAGCCGGGATCCTCTAAGAACGGCTCCAGGTCTTCGGGCATGAAGCACAGTTCATCAATGCTTTCCAGGATTGTCTCCGCCGCACCGATC